>CM076572.1:1192740187-1192937167 GCA_034641835.2 Pinus albicaulis | reverse complement strand
TATAAGAACCCCGGAAAAATACATTGTAAGGTTGTTGTTAGTTGATAGGGATTCATTTGATTGTTATAATAGTTATTGGGGGAAAGTAGCTTAGTAGTTTGTAATTTAGTAGGCTGGGAGGAGAAGTTTGGAATGTAATAGCCATTGAGCTCAGAGTATGTGACTGGTTTTTCACATCAATTGAACAAGCAAATTTCACAGGATCCTGGTCTATATTTCTGGTGATGTTTCTCTTACTGCAATTGTCTCATTACATTATTCATGTTGTCCATTTATTCTCTGATAAGAATCAGTAAATCAAGCTTAGGATATACCCTTGCATGGTACCCTAATGCTTTTCCCGCTCTTCTTATCTTTGATGTTTTCTATTGTTTGCATATCTAGGAGTAAATTCATATAATTTAATCAGTTAAAGATGTTGGTCTAGCCCATGTTTACTGATGTTTGAATTTTGAGTTTTTTTCTTAGATGTTCTTGTTGGGTTTAAGCTGGAAGAATTAGGATACTGGGGATTCAAAGTTAGCCTTTTCCACTAGGGCCCTTTCCAACAGATTTGCCTTTCTAAGATCCCTTTGAGCTAGTGTTAAAAACATTGAAGGTTAAAGGTCCTTCTCTGATCTTAGGCCTTGCTCTGTGTTAAATCTTAACTTTGTTTTCCCTTTAGAGTATGCTGAAAGCAGGCTTGGAGTTAGATGACCTCTGACCTGATCTTAAGCTACCCTTTGTGCCTTCACTGAGAGTTGCCTTTGAGTATGTCAAAGCAGGTCTGGATTGAAATGATATCTGACCTGATCTCTAGACTGAAATTGGGTTTCTTTCTTTCTTTCACCTTCACTCCTTAATGTTCCCTTCCACCATCTATCTAAAAGATCCTTTAGTGTAGATGAATTTCCCTGTGGAAAGCCTTGGTTAGTTGTTATGCAAGTAATCCCTTTTCATGACTCCATAGCCCAATGGATTGACACTTTCTTGATCTATCTTCTTTTGCCAAAACATCCTGCTATTTTTCTCTTTTCTTTCCTCTAACCTTTTTAGTTAATGATCTCCAACCCAACAACCAAATCATTTTAAAAAACCCTTGTGCTTCATACTTATCCTAATACTTCATTTTGAGCTTCAAAGATATATCACTCTTTGCATTTATACATAGATCCCTCTCTGGATCCAGGAGGGCTAGATCCTAGGATCCCAAAGTGGTTTGACGTTGTCTTGTCTTTTGGTCTTGCCAATCTGGCTAAAACACAGGAACCCCAAAACCACCTGTTTTGAGTCCAAGCTTCCAGTGAGGAGGCCACTGCGCAACTAAATGATAAATTTCTTCATTGGTAGCCATATAGGGGAGAGAAACAAATGCAGAATCCTTGCGACCTAGAATTTGGACATTATGCATAGTCACCTTGAAAGTAGCAATGCTTTTATATTTATCATAAATGGATGGAAACAGATGTGACTGAGAGTTGATAGCTACTGTGAGCCCACTCTGAAACAATACCCAGAATACTTGGTTGTCTTTGATGCGTTGCGCATCCTTAGAGTCCCACAAGTTTGTATAACGAGTCCCTTCGCACATGTCTTGGGTGAGTTTAGGGAGGATTGATTCCTCAGGTGCTTCCCAGGTGACCAACGCAATGAGAAGCAACAACTATAATAACAAAAGGCTCGTCCTTGCTCCTGGGATTCTTGGAAATTGGCAAAAAACTCATCGCACAAGTACTGGGACCAATGTAAGCAGACCCCTTTCCCACACTGGCCTTCTAACTAGATTACATATGCAGGGATGGTGGCGACCTGGCATTTTTGCATCATCTTGCATTCCAACAACATGGTACCCAACTGTGTACCAGGGTCACTAATGGATTTGATTATGAAGCCTTGAGGATTTCTCTCCACATGGTAGGTTTTATGCACATATTCAACAGTCTCCCCTTCATACTTTTTACCAACATGCTCTAGAGGATCCGGTCCTTTCATGGGAAGACCAGCAATTCGGTGAATGAGTGCATCATTGGGGATTCAGTCCTGGATCCATAGGCAGCCATCATGAACCAGGGCGAGCAACTGACGTGCCAGATGGTCCGTGATATTGTAGTGGCGGAAGTGTAGCATCCTTAGTAGGTTCAAGAGCCTAGACCCAGCTAATCCACACACCCAGCGCATGTGTACAATATTTATGCCAACGTCTTCCTGAATTCTGGCAAGGTTCAATTTTACTGCCAACTCAAGGAAGGCCTCCAAATTGGCCAAGTCACGATCATCAAATTTCACCTCATGGAGCCTTCCAAAAGATTCACCAATGATGGGGACCTCCTCGAGGATCAATGAAATCTTCAGTTAGGTGCGTAAGCCATCAAGGCTCTTTAGCGTGTGTGTGAAGGGCCTGTGAGGCTGAACAAAGGGTGGTACCCAATTGATTGGCTTGACTACCTAGGCTTCCTCCTCGGTAGCTTGAGGTCGCTTTGCTAGTTTAGGTGAGCCTGCCGAGGCTGGCCCTTGCGAGGATTTCACATTCCGAGGAGAAGTATGGGGCTTCACCCCAACCCACTTCGTGGGTTTCCCAAACCCCTGTGCTTTTTCCTTCCCTTTCTTCTTTTTTTGACTCAGCGTAGATATAATCTCTTTAGCTTGTGACTCGATTTCCACTACTTCCTTGATTTCTTGCTCCATTGAGGTCATCGGTTCTGATGCTTCTGCGGGATTAGTGGCCATCATCCTGACACGGAAGATGAATTCTGGATTGCTACTATCAGAGGGAGTAGGCTGCTCATACATTAAAGGAAGGCTATAGGCACAGAAACTCTTACAACAAAAATTCATCAAGGACAAACATGCCAAGTACAAACTATTAAAGTGATACATAACCCTTGTCTGATCTATCCTTCTCCTTTTTTATCCTTTGTGATCAACCAATAGTTAGGTAAACTTCACTTGGAACTTACCATCAAGGAAACGATAAAAAATCTCCAGAAATTTCCTCATTAAATGCTGGCCACCCACTCGTATCAACGGTAACTTTTGCTTTGTACCCGATTTTGTTGTTCCAATGGCTAGTTTCTGCACCTCCTATGCACCCAACACACCCCTGCACTCTGTTGGGTATGTGTTATATTCTTTCCACGACTAAGAACGAAAATTTTTGGTCCTTAATTTCCGGTGGGTAGTCCGCGTCCATGGTTTTGTGCATGGTTTTGCACATGGTTTTGGGGTATGATGGTTTTCGGCCCTTGGTATTTTTGTAGATCCGGTCAAGGGAACTACGGTTATGTTCTAATCCAAGGTTTATGGATTGGGGTTTATGTATGCTTTGGCATGTATATATATGTGTTGTAACACTAAAAGGAATATAATGAAAAGTCAAGTTGGTCGTCCCGATTTGGGATCCAGGGGAAAATCTCTGTGTTGATCTATTTTATGTTTTATGCTCTCGCTATTGTTTATTTTCTGTTTAATATTCGTGTGTAGATAATTGTTGTTCAGGGTTAAAACCTACACACTCCCTGCAGACCTCCTGTGTGCCCAGCGCACTTTTGCACGTCCAGCGCACCTGCTGCGTTCTGAGCATACATCTGCGCCTTCGGCGCACCCCTTCGAGCTTCAAAACCTGCGGCCGCGTCCTATGCTTACCATGGAAAGATCCACACTTACTTGCCTTGGTGGACAAAGCCAACTTTAGATAGCTACTCTAGCCATATAGTCATTTGATCTGATATGGTTTGAGTCGGCTGCCATTGACATAGCTATGTAGCGTATCGCCGCGTAGGGTGGCTAATCGAACAGATCCACCATATGTGATTTCTTTAATTGCATAGGGCCCTAGTCAGTTCCGTCAGAACTTCCCCGAGTGTTTCACAAACTGGCTATCATACAGTAGCACGAAGTCACCCTCTGCAAAGGAATTTTGTCAAATATGTCGATCATGCCATACCTTATCCCAAGCCTTCTGAACCTGCTGATGGAAATTAGCAATGAAATAGTCTTCCTCCAAAGCCACAAGCTGCACTAACTGCTCCTCCATGATATCAGGCTCCACCATATTCATAAAGGAAGTGATGCACAGGCTAGGAACAATGCATTCTGTGGGCATAATGGCCTCCTTGCCATAAACCATTAAAAATGGTGTTTTCCCTATCAACTTCTTATAGGTGGTTTGGTAGGTCCAAAGAACAGACAATATGCACATGTCCCAGTCACTGCGTTCAGCATTACAAACCTTAGTCAATGCGTGCTCCAAGACTTTATTAAAAGCTTCGACTGCTCCGTTTGCCTGGGGATGATACAGAGTGCTTTTCGCATGATGGATCCAAAATTCTTCCATCAAGGCCTATATTGTTTCATTAACAATCTGTGTACCTCTATCGCTCATCAAGATTTTTGGACATCCAAATCTGGTTAGAATCTCCTCAAAGATGAAGTACGCAACAGTATCTGAAGTGCAATATTTTACCGCTTTTGCTTCGGCCCACCTAGTTACATAATCGGTAGCATTTATAATGTAACGAGTTCCTGTCTTCTTTCTGGGGGGATTGATAGGTCCTACAAAATCGATGGCCCATTTGTCAAAGGCTTGCAGGGCTATTTGCGGTTGAAGGGGAATTTCATCCCTGCAGGATGGCCTTCTGGTTCTTTGCCATGTATCGCAGGCCTTACAATAGTCATGAGAGTCATTATGCAAGGTAGGCCACCATAATCCAGCTCTCAAGATCTTTTGCGTTGTTGTTTTCCCCGCGTAGTGACCTCCTGCTACCCTTTCGTGGGCTTCTGCCAAGATAGCATGCCATTCATGCCCCAAAACGTACCTTCACAACACCTCATCAACCCCCATCTTATATAGATGACCTATGATGATGGTAAAATCTGTAATGCGAGTTACTAGCTCTTTCTTCTATTGTACCGTATACTAAGCCGGTGCTATGCCTATAGTTAGGAACTGGATGATGTCGGCGAAGTGCGCATCAATGACCTTAATAGAAAATAGCAACGCATCAGGAAATCCTTCATCCAGGTTGGTTGGTTCCTTGCTAGTCTCAATTCGGGACAAGTGATCTGGCCCAACATTCAACTTCCTTGGCTTGACAATGATCTCAAAGTCATATTCCTGAAACAATAGTAGCCATCGACAGATTCCCCCCCCCCAACACAGGATTATTCACCAGGCACTTCAAAGCCGAATGATCTGTAAACATTTTGAAGTGTCCTCCTAACAGATAGTGCCGATACTTCTATAATGCATAGAACATCACCAAGCCCTCCCGTTTTGTGGTATAGTAGTTGCGCTCTGTACCAGAGAGTTTCCTACTAGCAAATGTAACCAGATGATGAATGTCTCTGTCTCCAGGCTGCATAAGGACCTCTCCCAGGGCGATTCCTGATGCATCAACGTGAACATGGAACACCTTCGCCAAATTAGGAAAAATGAGGATAGGCGCAGAGACCATCTTTTCCTTGAGTAGCTCGAAGCTCTTCTGACACTCGTCATCCCAAAAAAATGAAACATCCTTCTTAAGTAGCTTTTCCATAGGCGTTGTGATCAGTGCATACCCTTGAATGAATTTTCTGTATTAGCTTGTGTGTTTGAGGATCGAACGCAACTGCTTCTTAGTTGTAGGTACTACCAGATTTATGATCACTGCAACTTTCGCAGGGTCAACCATCAACCCCTGTTGCTACACTATATGTTCGAGAAAGATTCTGAAGGGTATGAAGAAGATACACTTCTTGATATTCAGGGAAATATGGTGCTTTCTACAGGCATCCAACATCATGTGCAGGTTCGAAACGTGCTTCTTTACTAAGCCGAAGACAGTCCAATCATCAAAGTAAAATTCCAGAAATTTGTGGATGAACTCTTTGAACACTGTGACTACTACTCGTGAAAAGATAGCAGGGGAATTCTTGATTCCAAACAACATAATTGTATACTAGAAGGATCCCCATTCAATGGAAAACGTAGTCTTGCTGTGATCTTTAGGTGCGATTCTGATCTGATGGTACCCTGAGAACCCATCCGTGAATGACTACGCTTCCTGACCTCCAATGCTATCAAGGATTTCGTCTGAGAACGGTGTAGGAAAGGGATCATGCACGAAGGCATCATTCAATTTGCACAAGTCCACGTAGATTTGTATATCTCCCTTCATCTTTTTCTCCTGAACCACCATTAGGATTACCTAGTCTGACTGCTCGACCAGTTCGATGATACCTGCGACAAGCATTTTATCAATTTCTTCCTTAACCTTTTACTTATAATTAGGATTTAGCTGATAAGGCCGTTGCTTCACAAGGTGCACATATGGTTTTAGTGTGATGCCCATGACCCTTAGGTCCCCTATGATCCCCTTAAGCTTCGAAAACTTCATCAGGAATAAGTCCTGGCATTCTGTGAGTAGTTAGACAACTTTGCCTACTATATCATCATCCCAATAATCCCCAATTTTAGCCAGCTTAGGCTTCTCTTCCGTTCCAATGTTGACTTATCGCAACTTCAGAGGTTTCGTAATGTCCACAGTTTGTGGTGGAGGTCCTGCAACTACACGCTCTCCCTCTGAATCTGGGATAGAGACATTGTGCAGATCCTCATCACACTCTTCTATGGTGATGTTGCGATAGTTGGAAATATCCTACATCTGTGTTTCCCATGTTTGTGCCCCAAGTGCTACCTAGGGGTGTGATTCATCAAATACGAAGGTATCTATATCCTGAAGAGTTTCGTCAAGTGCCTCTGTTCCCCCTATTAGCCCAAATGTCCCTAAAAATTCATCCTTTAATGTTTCCTAGTGGTGGGTGCACTGATGTAGCTCCGCATCTAAGTACCATGTGGTGGGAATTGGTCCCAAGGCATGAATAAATATGTGAACCCATTCTTCTGTAATCTGGTCACACCATTTTTCCATCCAAGCGAACAGATGCTCGTGCGGGTCACCAGGGCCAATGATGTTTTTACGTGCAATTAGGTCAGAGGTTCGAATCGCAAGATCATCGCATCTCAACACTCTTCCCAATCCTAGAACACCCCATTTTGCATATCCCACCACCTCACAGGTGTGGTGCACATGGCTAGATTAAGGGCCCATAGCGTTCGTTCTCACGGAACCTCAGCCTCAAATGTTCGCAAAAACTCCTTAATACTACTAGAACCATAAAAGTAGGGTAGTTCTCTTACCTCTGAGGAGATGCATCAAAATTCCTTTGTGATCCTAAGACATCGCAATCCATCTACCTCATGTAACCAGTTTTGCTAATTTTCTATTTCCCCATCAGAGTCAGAAAATCATTCGCTGTCCTTTTCCCAGAAAAGTACACCATCAGATGTAGGATTGATCCAATCTTCATCCCTCACAGTTAACTTATGAATATGATCCACATATTCTTCTTCATGCACCAGCTCTGTATACCATTCTCCTTTTGCAGGGTCTAAAGGTACTATTACCCGTGTACCTTCGTTATCAAATACCATGCTTCTTTTCTTCAAATTGATGACACCTCCCATATCTATGGCCCAGTCCAACCCTAGGAGTGTAGGATAGGGGTCCACATCTTCTACAACCTAAATGACCTCAAGATCGGTCTGGAACTTAACTCTCGTGATATCTACCATGATCTTTGATATTCTCCCCAACGGTATGATCTTCTGCTGATTGGCCATGCACAACTGGATAGTGGACCATTCCAACTTTGGTTCTCCCATTCGCTACCAAGTTTTCTTAGGTAGTACGTTCACATTTGAGCCTAGATCCAGAATAACCTGATCCATCTTGTAATCACCAATTTGCATAGTTAACCGCATTTCCCTACCAGTGTGCTTCTTATGCTTGTATAGTTTGTGCACATCCTTAACTTCCATGGGTGGGTTTGTTCTTTCTGCGTAGCTATCTATCAAAGCTTGGAGGTTTTCTATGACCCTTTGGTTGTGCAGCAGCTTCATACATGCCTGCAGGAATGGTTTGACCTCATCATCTGCTTTGAGGTTCACGGGGGCTTGAGGAGTAGATGCCTCAGCCTTAGCAAAGTCTTGGCAAGCTGTGACAAAGGTTTCATTTTCCTTTTGTAAGTCCAAACCTTCTTGTTTGATGGCTACCTTTTGGATAAGAGGCTTCACCTCAGCTTTCTCCATAGCTCCCCTGGTGGCCATGCCACTACGTGTTATGACATTAATGCTTAGTCCTTCATCACGAGGTTCTGCCTTAACCCTTTGCACATTTTGCGTAGGTGTCTGTTGCTTTTCCTGCATCTTGGCTATCAGAACTGGGTAGTATTCAATCACATAGTCTATTTGTCTATAGTATCTACAGGATTGTCTCACAGGATTCGGTCAGTCCCTCGATAAATTCCCTACCTCTCCGCAGTTATAGTAGATCAGTTGTCCTCTTCCCCTACTTGCGCTTCCACCTCGGCCCCCTCCCCTGCCCCTAGATGGGAAGCCACCCATACCTGAGGGGGATGTTGGGGAAGAAGGGTTTGAATGTACCCTATATAGGTTTCCTCAGTCTATCATCAGATCATAAGTTTGGAAGTTCTACTCATCATGTCCTACTGACCAAAAAAACCTGCACCATTGTTGCTTCAGTTCTGGGACATATGCACCTAGATGGGGGAAATGGTTACCATCATGCAGGCTGGCTACGCGACAATCATCAAACCACAACACATGTCCACTTAGTCCTAGGTGCAACGGATAGGGTCCCCTCACCTAGAGGTAGTCTGCCAGCAGTGGGCACTGATCGTTGGTATGCCCTGTTACCCTACATCGTATGCACCATATGTTTGGACTAGCTTCTTTCCCTCAGTCCTTTCATAGATTTTGAATATCCATCTCCAGCACCCCCAGTTTCTCTTGGATCTACTGTACTCCCAATTGTGTATCATCTCTCAACGCAACTTCCAACTTGATATCAATTTCCAAGGCTTCTTCCTGTGATTCAATAGCTTGCTGACCCATAGGTATGCACAGGTGAGGTAGTAACATAGAAATGAACCATTCCTTGTGCTGTCTGTCATCATAAAGAAATTCCCCTTCTCTAATTACCTTCTTTAGCCATTGGTGAGCTTCCCTCACAGACTTAGAGGGTCCTTGCTTGAAATCTTTTAGATCATTCACTATCTGAGAATAGTATTTAGGGTTTTTGAACTATTGTTTTAGGGTATTCTTAACCTCTAGAATGGTTGCATTCGAATGCTGAGCTATGTATCCCATATACCAATCCAGGGCTCTTCCTTCAAAGGCAAGGGATAGCTACGCCCTTTTCACAACATCATTGGCCACATTCTACACAGTCCATACTAATTCTACGAAAAACCAGAACCGATCCATATCTTCTGATCCAGGTGGATATTGGTGGCCACCCGCCTATTCCACTTGGGCCCCCACCATTGTCTCTTTCAGTTTTTCAGTTTTGGCATAACTTACTATTTTTAGCAGTTTTTCGGGTCCTGAACTTCCGGAGCCGTTTTGAGGCCCTAAACGACGTTTTTTGGTATGAAAATTTGTCGCGATTTTGATCATCAAAATCGTCACAAAAGTTGTAGTCCTCGGATAGAGCTTTCTAATGATGTATCATGTGCGTCAAACGGAGATAGTATGCCAAAGTTACGTCCCTGGGAAGTTGAAACACCAATTTACCCAAACTGGGCCCATAGTTTTGGCGCTTCATCTCCTAGGGTTAGGTTTTTGGGATGTTGAGGGCTCTCCATTGTTTCTCAATAATAAATAGGCCCTCGAGCCTCATTGTAACTCAGTTCAGAGGTCTGTAGCCACCACATCTCTTCTCAGAGATTCGCTACCAACACCCTAGCTATTTTATTTCCATTATGTCTGTAAGCATCTTTCTGTGATTTTGATATTAATGAAATGAAGTGTTATTTCCGCTACATCTCTGTATTTATGGTTATGTGTTTATTCTGTTGCGTTCCTGCATAAATCCGGATCAGTGGTATCAGAGCGGTCTGCTTTTTCTCGATCCTTCTTTGCATGTCCTCAACGAGGTCGGGGTATAAGGAGCTAGGGCTTGATCTGGTGGAACCTTTGCAAGATCAGCCTCGTAAACCTCGACGGACGCCCATGGGGGACGAAAAGAAAGATGAGGGAGCAGGAGATCCTATCAAAATATTGCTCGAGGAGGCCCTCGAAAAACAAAGGAACGCGATGATGGATAGTTGTGCTCAGATCCTTCAACGGCTGCCCACCGGCGGCGCATCTGCATCCAGTAGCCACTCTGGAGTTGCGACTCCCTTTAAGGTACAAGTAAATTTTGACATTCCCATATTTGAGGGTCAAATAGACGCAGATGCCGTAGATAGATGGTTGAATCTATTAGAAGGATATTTCTCTGTTCATGACTTTTCAGACCGGGAGAAGATTATTTTTGTACTCCTCAAAGCTACCCCCCATGTTAAGGACTGGTGGGAAACCTACTGTGAGAACAAGGACCAGACAGAACCCTCTCTGTTCTCGGCCGTACCAACTTGGAATTCCTTCCGAGACGCCGTCAAGGAACAGTACTATCCCGTGGGGAGCTATGAGGACAAGTACATACAATGGACCACGCTGCGACAACAAAGGGATCAAGATGTGCACGAGGTTTACTCTATATTTTCCATGCCCTACGACAAAGTTGGGTATCAGGAAGATTCGTGAGAAAATTTTAAAATAAAGTATCGCATTTTCCTGTGACAGATATCTGTGAGGAAATGGAGTTCCTCGACATCTCCTCGCTGGTACGACTCTGGAGGCCGCTAAGATTGAGTGTAACTAAAACAAGAAGCGAGACTTTGGATCTGCGAATCAAAAGCAAGGAAAAGGTGCTTCCAAACCGCAGAACAAAGCAAAGGACAGAGCATGGCGGCTAAAGACAACCCATCAAAGCCACAAGACAAGAACAACACCGTAAAGCCAAAGAAGGACACGGGAAAGTGGTGTGAGTTCCACAAGAGCTCCACTCACAACACAAGTGAGTGTCGGGCCAAGCAGTCGCTAGTGGCCGAGAAGAGGGCTTCTGAGTCAGATGCATGCTCCGACTCCGAATCAGAACCTGAAAAGGGGAATGAAAAAGGGAAACAGATTATTGATGCGGAGCCCAACGCCACCGTTGCCACTACAAAGGTCCAGAAGGAGGAACCGGAAGATCCAGAGGAGGAGGAACGTCTCTTCCACTCCCAGATGTGGGTAAAGGGCTCCCCTGTACAGTTCATTGTCGACAATGGGAGCCAAAAGAACCTCATTTCAGCAGACGCCGTGAAGCGGTTGGGCTTGCCGACCACAGCTCACCCACATCCATACACCACCGGGTGGCTTCACCAAGGACGAGATCTCCGCGTCAGCCAGCAGTGTCGCCTTCCCTATAGCATCAAGCCCTTCACGGATGAGGTATTATGTGATGTTGCTCCTATTGATGTTTCTGATGCATTATTAGGACAACCATACTTGTGGAAGCGTCATGCTGTGTATGAGTCTCGACCTCGTGCTGTTATTATTACTTTGGGAAATAAGTTGTACAGGATACCAGAGGTACCACCTCCTACGACTATCTCTTTGGTTACCGCAAAACAATGTAGTAAGCTCATTTCCCAAACCAGGAAATTCGTTTTTCTGATGATCCGCCCCCAGGGCAAGAAGAAGACTGTGGCCACGACCTCCAGACAGGGCCCCTCTGCACGACAACAACAAATGGATAAGGTCGTGGAGGAGTATGGGGACATCTTCACCTCACCCACAGGGGTTCCTCTGCACTGCCAGGTCAAGCACCCGATTGATCTGACCCCAGGTGCGCCACTACCCAATGGACCGATCTATCGACGCTCCGTTCTGGAAAATGATGAAATCAAGAGGCAGATTCAGGAGCTGTTGCAGAAAGGTCACATCAGACCAAGTTCATCGCCCTGTGGGAGCCCGATCGTGTTGGTACAGAAGAAGGATGGGACGTGGAGACTCTGTATTGACTATCGGGCGCTGAACAAGATCACTGTCCGGAATAGGTACCCAATCCTACGGATTGATGACCTTCTGGACCAACTCCAAGGTGCAAAATATTTCAGTAAGATCGACCTGAAGTCTGGGTATCACCAGGTACCAATTGAACCCTCTGATGTGTGGAAGACTACCTTCAAGGCTAAGGAAGGCCTTTTTGAATGGCTGGTCATGCCTTTCGGGTTGACGAATGCTCCCGCAACCTTCATGAGGATGATGGATGACATCTTGCGGCCATTCACCAACTCATTCGTAGTGGTGTACTTGGATGACATTCTGATCTTCAGCAAGACTTGGGAAGAGCACCTTCATCACATCCTACAAGTCCTCCAAACACTGCGGCAACACAAGTTGTGTGCCAATTTGGAGAAGTGCACGTTTGGCATGACCCAGGTTCAATATCTGGGATACATTATTGATGAAAGGGGGGTGCATGTGGATCCAGCCAAGATCCAAGTCATTCGGGATTGGCCAGCCTCGACTACTATAACAGAGCTTCGCAGCTTTCTGGGTCTTGCTAATTTCTACCGTAGATTCGTGTTGGGATTCTCTCATATCACTTGGCCCTTGAGTCAAGTCACCAAGGGAGGAGCGAGAGAAAAATTATTTTGGTCGGAACCTCAACAAAAGGCGTTCACAGAATTGAAAAATCGCCTCTGTTCTGCCCCAGTGCTCACATTACCAGACTTGCAACAGCCATTTGAGATCGAGACAGATGCCTCCGACTATGCTATTGGGGCAGTTCTTACTCAACAGGGACATCCAGTGGCATATCACAGTGAGACATTGTCTGAGACAGTTCGCAAGTATCCCACCTATGAAAAAGAAATGTATTCCATTGTGCAAGCCTGTCGACAATGGAAGCATTACATTTTGGGGAAGGAAACAATCATCCACACAGACCACCGGTCCCTGCAGTTCATACAGACACAAGGGAAGTTACAGAATGATCGCCATCAGAAGTGGTCCACATATCTGCAACAGTTTCATTTGAACATCAAGTACAAGAAGGGTAGCACCAATAATGTTGTAGACTGCCTCAGCCGACCACCGATCGTGGTGCTCACCACCGTGCTCAACTCTTGTGGGCACGAGACTTCTGATTGGCCGCTTCTCTATGAGAGTGACCCAGAATTCGGCCACACTTACAAGGCACTCTTAGGGGGCACACAAGTTCCAAATTTTCACCTCCAAGATGCACTTTTATGTCACCTGGGACACCTTTGTGTTCCTTGAAGCGAGCGTGCTAAGATGATATGGGAAGCACACTACAGTCGAGTCGCTGGGCATTTCGGGGTCGAGAAAACAGTAGCAATACTACAGAAGTATTTCTATTGGCCAAACCTTCGAAAGGATGTCGAGAAGCACATCAGATCCTGCACTGCTTGTGCCATTGCCAAACCGACCATCAAGAAGCAAGGCCTATATACCCCACTACCTACCCCTAGTCGACCGTGGGAATCCATCTCCATGGATTACATGTCGGGCCTGCCTTCTACTAAGAATGGAAATGACTGTGTTTTCGTGGTCGTTGACAGATTCTCGAAGATGGCCATCATGGCGGCCTGTAAGAAGAATATCACAACAGAAGCCACTGCTAAACTCTTCTTTGAACGAGTGTGGGTGCACTTTGGGATCCCACAGTCTATCATATCAGATCGAGATAGCAGGTTCCTCAGCACATTTTGGTCCAGCCTCTGGTCAATGTTGGACACAAAGCTCACTAAGTCCACAGCTTTCCATCCCCAAACAGATGGCCAGACAGAGGTCGTCAACAGAATGATTGTACACATTCTGCGCATGTACAACTCAAAGCATCCACGCACATGGGACGAGAGCCTCCCCTATTTACAACACAGTTATAACCGGGCTCTCCACAGTTCAATTGGCCATAGCTCCTTTCAGGTGGGCTTGGGATTCCAGCCATTATGTCCCATTGACATAGCCATGCCGTTTGCAGCTGCTCAGGCCGATTAAGCTCATGTCCAGTCTGAAGTTGACAAAGCAAGTAGCTTCATCGAGCGCATTCAACACATCCACCAACAGGTTCATGAGATATTGGACAGAGCCAATGCGAAGTACAAACAGCGCCATGATCAACACCGGGTGCCACACCACTTCCAGGTGGGCGACAAAGTATGGCTACATTTGCAGAAGGAGCGCCTCACTGGACCTCACCGCAAGCTTCGCCTGCTCCGATACGGGCCGTACACCATCACCAAGGCTGTAGGGAACAATGCTTTCGAGCTTAGTATTCCACCATTCCTTGGTCTGCACCCAGTCTTCAATGTGGATCGCCTTCGTCCTTACTTCCCACCTCTACTGGACACTTCGGACATTGCAGAACAACTCACACCAACAGAGCTAAACCCAGACTGCATGGAACAGGCCACCACAGATTGTATCATGGACATGCAAATTAAGAACACTCGCCAACAGAGGATCCAACTGTATCAGGTTGTCAAAGCTGGCCAACTCCTGCACCAAGGAAAGTGGTTCACCAGGGACCAAGTTCAGCAGAAATTTCCTCATCTCATGGAGGAACTTAACGCAATGGGGACCATTGCTTCCTAAAGGGGGAGGAATGATCCAGGTGGATATTGGTGGCCACCCGCCTATTCCACTTGGGCCCCCACCATTGTCTCTTTCAGTTTTTCAGTTTTGGCATAACTTACTATTTTTAGCAGTTTTTCGGGTCCTGAACTTCCGGAGCCGTTTTGAGGCCCTAAACGACGTTTTTTGGTATGAAAATTTGTTGCGATTTTGACCATCAAAATCGTCACAAAAGTTGTAGTCCTCAGATAGAGCTTTCTAATGATGTATCATGTGCGTCAAACGGAGATAGTATGCCAAAGTTACGTCCCTGGGAAGTTGAAACACCAATTTACCCAAACGGGGCCCATAGTTTTGGCGCTTCATCTCCTAGGGTTAGGTTTTTGGGATGTTGAGGGCCTCCATTGTTTCTCAATAATAAATAGGCACTCGAGCCTCATTGTAACTCAATTCAGAGGTCTGTAGCCACCACATCTCTTCTCAGAGATTCGCTACTAGCACCCTAGCTATTTTATTTCCATTATGTCTGTAAGCATCTTTCTGTGATTTTGATATTAATGAAATGAAGTGTTATTTCCGCTGCATCTCTGTATTTATGGTTATGTGTTTATTCTGTTGCGTTCCTGCATAAATCCGGATCATCTTCATCCCCTACACACTTAAAGGTAGGTAGCTTCATGTGCGAGGCCATCTCGTCCTCTGGTGGTGGAGGTACGGGTGAGTTCTTACCCCTATGATGAGTTGAAGGCAGTGTAGTTGGAGGGCTATGTGCAGCTAAATTCCTTATTGGGCTGTAGACAGATCTATCTCCTTCTTGCTTAGTTCTGTAATATTTTCCACTCTGCATTATACCCTCGCTCTTATCAGAGCTCATTCACTCTGTATGACTACACATAATTCTATTTTTGCACAATAATATCTTAATCATTAATGGTAAAGTTTTCATAAACTTACCCTGGAAACCCTTGAAGAACCTCCGCTCTACCTCCGAATAGGACACGAATCGATCGATTTCAAATTCCATCACAAATCCTCCTAGCACACTATCCACCAAATGATCTACCGTGCAGGTGATGGTGTTATAAGTCTTCTCTAACTATTGGATCAATTCTAGAGTCCACTACGTGACCCATTCATCCTTCCAACACTTCTGGAAATCTACGAGCCTTGCAAGCCACTCCTAAAGCTCTGTCGCGAATGTCATAAATAAAATTGCATATATCTCTGTGAAAATGTACTTATTCTTCCACTTTTTTGTCGTCAATCTTGTGTTGCAATTCTCTTTTATCGCAAATTCCTGAACCTATTTTTCAAACCAATCTTCAATTTCTCTCTTCTCAGGTCTCCAATGTTCCCTTTGCATTACCTGATCCCTCTCTCAAAATGCTCTTGGTCTGGGCAACGGAACCATTTGTTGGCTCGAGGGGTCCTGACCTAGGTTCGGAGGTTAAGGTTTGCCAACAAACCCCTATACTACTAGCCCTTTTGGCAGTGACCTTCTTGCACAGGCCAAAGTCTCACCTAAAGAAGTATGGGAGGGTGCTGGAACCAGGTTTCTGTACCATGAGAGAGGGTAGGTAATTCAAGCAAATCCACGTTCGGAACCTATCGGGTTTGCACCAGAAAGATATATTTGTAGGATAGTTAACAATATAATCGCAATACATAGAGATATTGTCATGCACATATCTAGTTAATAACTCTGCATCCATGCTCGTATCAGTAGTAATCAACACATATCATCATAACACATCATCAACAGAGTACAATCATACCATAACATAGACAGATTCGCATCATAAATATATAACCAACAGTATTCGTAACAGATCCAATAGTTTGCATCAACAGAAATACCTTAGATCAGATAACACATAAATACTTCAACCATATATGCATATATTAGCATCCAAAACTCAATACAATCCAACATAGCCTGCGCACACAGCCAACAGGGTCTGCACACAGCAGGACTGAGGATCTCCACACACACAACCAGTAGGAGTCCTTACCCTAATGACCAACAACAGATCTAACAATTCACACTTCGCATCAGACTTAATTCTTCTCTACCTTAAGACTCAAAATGTTCATCTATTTATATTGACTAAGCCTATGCTTTCAATGGTCTGCAAACTGTGGTTTGCGAACTCTTGGTCTACACTTGACCCATTACAATGCGTTCGAGGCTTTGTCCCACCCCAAAACCCCTGTGTTAGACTAATTAAGACCAAAAATATACAAAATTGTACAAATTCACTGCTTTTAGGGGACCCTGTTCCGACAAAAACATTAATATAACATTATTTTCCTTGTAACATACAATAGTTTATTAAATTCCATTAGTGTAGATTGAGTTCTTGCAACTTTTCTTTCCAACACATTTACTTATGCAACTCTGTTTCCTTTTATTTCATAAAGATTTAATTTTTTAATTCATGCACTTAGATTCTTGGATGTTCACCTCCTACCAAGATAGACTAGTCCAAGTAACAACTGATTAACATAATTTATTCACTTCATCATGAAAGTCATATATCTCATATGGTTGTGTGCAATAAAAGAAATGAAAAAAATTTAAATTGCAAACATAATGTGAAAGACCTCTTAATTTTGTATGAATCTTGGGTTGACACATTAAAGTTAATATTGTTAGATCTATAACATCGTTGCTAGAATATTGAGGGCCATCACCAACCTTGGACTATAATGATTCACCGAGATAACATTTAAAGAATGAAAATTTTTCCCACCCATTATATAAATTTTGTACATGCATATATCGGCATCACGTGTCAAAACTACTTATGCATGTTTTCAAAGTAATAATTAGTTTTGAAATATTCCATGAATGTGTAAGCACATGTTTTAAAGAAAGACCCTAAAGAAGGAAAATATGTCAAATATGAAAGAGATGAAAGAACTAGTGAAACTATAAATTAGTCCCATGCATAATGACATTGATCCCAACATTGATGTCCCATACGAACACACATTTGGAAAACTATTTAAAATTTATAAAAGAGTAGTTCCAATAGTAGAGTCACATATTCCCCCATATAGTGAAGCCATTAATTACATGGAGTAACTGTCTCAATTTCATAAAATTAAAGATGTGGTATAAACCTTCCCATCGCCTTGACATAGTAAATTGAATAATTAAGTAGTCCAAGATGAAGGTGTGTAGTATATATTATGGAAATGAGAAGTGGATTGGATCATATGAACCCTACACCCCATGTTAGAAATTGTAGCAAGAAAAGATAAATTTGACTTATCGCTTAGTCAAATTTAGTTATTTGATTTTCCACATCAATAGGATGACTTGGACTGTAGTTAAGTTATGTGACATGGATTTTTCTACTATTTTACTCAACAAATTCAAGTTAAGGCTAGAATTACAATTGTGCAGGTATTGATTGCTAAATTTTAGCAATATTGTTAAGTTATTTCTATTTTGACTCAATTAACTGAGCTCAAGTACTGAGTTGAGTCAGTTGAAGGTCAGTTGAGTAGTAGAATTTTTTATTACTCAATGATCTCTCAGATAAACTAGTTAATAAGCTAAAAATATCCCATACATGCATGTAATTCGAATTCCCTAGCTGAAGTGGAGGAAAAGGCACATTACAGTTATCAATGTATACTAGTTGATTGTACAGGCTTGACAGTTAAGCAGGTGAATCATTCCTTGGGAATTGTGAAAGAAAATAGGAGAAATTTCCTATATTTTGGGAACTCATATCCTCTAGGATTACTCAAGGAAAATGAGCAAGCTGGGGCCTTGAATTGGCTAAGTATTTTCCAGAGTAGTATAATCAGCAGGAGAACATGTTTACAGTGAAGGGTGGGCTTCAGGATTGAAGCAATACATTATAATAGTTTATCATTCTCATTTGATTAATGAAAATAAGTGGAGGGGTTTTCCCCGTTGTGTTCCCCTATAAAATCATTGTTTTTTTGTGGGGTTTTAATGGTTTCATTTCATTGCATGTGTTTCTAAATTGTGATTTCCATTCCACAAAATAATAGAGGAAATTTGTATTCCCTTGATTTCAGTTTGATATCATCAATAGTAGAAAATTTCTATTAATTTTTGCATGGTATCAGAGAATAAATCATACTATAAACCAGTCTATAGAGCATCTCCTTAAAATATTTTGATTTGCAAATTCAGTGAAGCAATTTTTCTTCCGTGTGGGAAAATTTCTTTCAATGGATTGAGATTGGAATATGCCCTTGAGGGAACCTCGAATTTCATAGCCTAGAAGGACAAGGTGGAAGTAGTGCTCGGTGATAATGGTGTGTTGGAGTACACCAAAACTGACATTCCAAATCCAACAGTATCAGATGCACAAAAGTTAACCCAGTGGAAGAAGGATACCAAAAAATATAGAAGGATCATCTTGGAGGGTGTGAGAGACCACATAATATTGGATTTACATCGAAATGAGACTCCATTTTCTATGTGGAATACCCTCAGTGATCTGTTCAGAAATGGTAGTGCAAATGGAAAAAAACATTACTTCTCCAGGCCGTTCACTTTGTGTCAAGATGAACATGGATGTATTGGATAAAATATTCCCTCTTTATAACTAGTAAGCCTAGCTCTCCATGCCTTCCAAAATCCTGGAACAATTATCATGACTTTGTAAATGGAAGGTACAAAATTCCAAATTGGGAGAGACTCTAGTTCGATCTGGTGCAGAAAGAAATTTGGTAGAACACTAGAGACAGAGTAACATCCAAATCTGACGAGGAAGAGAATTTTTCCTTGGTTGGGAAGGAAATAAGGGTAAGGTAAATAAGTCCCAAAACAGGCTAGAGGCAAGCCAGAAAAATGGAAAGAAGAAGGAATTTAGAAATATAAAAAAATTTCACTGGCATGAATTCAGTCACTACACAACAAAGTGTCTGCACAAGAAGTCTAACATAAAACCTTGAGGAGGAGTAGGAGGTGAAGCACTTGCCTCGCAATTTGAATTAGACTTCACTCTCATTGCATATATGGAAAATGCTACAATAGGGAGTGTGTGTTATCTAGATTCAGGTGCCTCATTCCATATGATGGGATGCAAAGAATTCTTCAGTAGCCTAGAGGAAAAGGATCTCCAGTTGCACATAGAACTTGGGGATGATGGGTGTTACAATACCAAAGGAATTGGTACTGTAACCTTTAAGAGGGAGTTGGGCTCCTACCTTCATTTGAAAGATTTCATATACGTACCTAGGTTGAAGAAGTAGTTGATCTTTGTAGTTGTATTGGAGGATCATACCTATGATGTTGTTTTTAGTAAGGGGAAAGCCTTTCTGAGACATGTAGTTACCAGGAAATTGAAACAAATTGGATTTCGAGTGAAGAGTCTATAAAAAATTGAGGTGGAAGCTTGTGCTACACTAAGTAGCAAGGCATAAAAGGTTTAGAGTTGAGATGTTGGAGAACTTTGGCACAACCACATGGGACACTTACACCATGAGGCCTTGAATATCATGCAACAAATTACCATCGGTCTCCCAAAATGCACCCTTGACTAGCATGATGTCTTTAAAGGATGAAAATTGGGGAAATATGTCAAATCCACCTTCCAAGGCCAAGATAGCAGAGTGGAAGAAATATTGGAGCGATTCCAGTCTGATGTATGTGGACTAGTTTCTACAACTTATACAACAAAACACAAGTAGTAAGTGATTTTTGTTGATGAATTTTCTAGAAAATGTTGGATATTATTCATGCAGAATATGGATGAAGTTTTCTCAAAATTTTTTGAATTCAAAGAATTGGTTGAAAAAGAGATTGGTCAAAAACTGAAATCCCTGAGAAGTGATAATGGAGGAGAATATTTTTGTAGCACCTTCAAGGAATTTTGTTCCAAAGAGGGTATTACAAGGGAACAAATATAACCCCATAACCCACAACAAAATGGGGTGGCTAAAAGGAAAAAAAGAAGCATATTTGGAGCAGCAAGAGCCATGTTGCATGCTCAGGGTCTTCCATTGCATCTACGTGTAGAAGAATGCAACACCGCAGTTTATTTGTATAACAAGAAGCCTCATAAAATACTTGGCATGATCACACCCGAAGAGGCTTTCTCGGAGAGGAAACTAGATGTATCTCATTTCAATATTTTTGGAGCTACTATGTACTGTCATGTCTCCAAGGATATCAGGAAGAAACTTGAACCTATAGTTGATATGGGAGTCTTTGTAGGATACACAAAGATACCACATGATTTCTGAATGTATTTTCCCTCACTCAGGGTGACAATAATTAGGAGAGATGTCAAATTTGATGAATCGAAGGCTATGTGATGCTCTTTAGAGTGAGAGATAAGTATCCCATGGGAGGAGGAGTTGTTAGTTCCAAAGGAGGAGTCTCACATAGCGCTTCGGGATGTTGTGGAGTAGCCACATCCAAAGGAGCAGACAAGAAGTAGAGTGGAGACACCCACTTAACCATAATCTTCCAGTGAGGGTAGGAAGAGAACCAAAGAAGCTGACATACTTGTACATGATGAACATGAGTATGTGGGATCTCCTTCATCCAGTGTAGGAAGAGGAGGTCACCAAATAGGTACACTAGGTATATGGCTCTCATGACAAAACTCATTGAGACAAAACCTTCTTTATTTGAGGAAGCGACTTCTCAACCAGTGTCGGTTGATGCCATGGTGGAGGAGTATGAATCCATCATGAATAAAAATTTATGGGAGGTGGTGCCGAGACTAGAGAGGAATTCAGTGGTTGGTTCCAGATGGATCTACAAAGTAAATCAGGTAGTCGATGGGAGAATCGAGAAGTACAATGCCATATTTTTGGCCAAAGACTTCTCATAGGTAGAGGGAGTGGACTATGAGGAAAATTTTTCACTAGTGGCAAGATATTCCTCAATCAAGACCATTCTAGCATTGGTTGCACAAATGGGGTGGAAGATCCATCAAATGGATGTGAATACCACCTTTCTCAATAGTGTTGTTGAGGAAGAAATTTACATAGAACAACTAGAGGTATTTGATACATATGACATGGAGACACATGCATGTAGACTTAGGAGAGCCTTGTATGGTCTCAAACAGGCACCCTAGGCATGGTACACTTGGATCGACACATATCTTTGTGGATTGGGCTTCACCAAAAGTAAAGCAGATGCCAACCTCTATCACATTGTGGTAGATGGAAAGTTGCTTATCTTGGTTTTTTATGTTGATGACTTGATACTTACAGGGGATGAGCAATTGATCCGCTATTGCAAGGAGGACCTTGCTAGATAATTTTAGATAAAATGAATGGGCTTGATGCATTAATTCCTTGGGATGGAAGTATGGTAGGGTGATGGTGAGTTATTTGTGAGTCAAGGGATGCCTCTGAAAGACTTCAAAGATTTCACATGGAGAACTGCAAGCCTACGGACACACCTCTAGCTATAAACTAGAGGAAGGAGAGTGCTTCTTCAGGAGAAGTAGTAAATTCCACTATCTACAGACAACTTGTGGGATCCTTTATGTATATGGTGATCACAAGGCCTGAAATATGCTATGCAGTTAATGAGTTGAATTAAGCCATGGTGAAGCCTACCAAGCTGCATTGGAAGGAAACAAAGCATGTGTTGAGGTACCTCCGAGGCACAACCAGGTATGGGTTATGGTACAAGAGGAAAGAGGGAGTGAAGCTCCAAGGCTTCACCAATGCAGATTGGGAAAGGAGTCCATTAGACAGGAAAATTACTTCAAGTGTTTTCTTCATTATTGGGTCTATAACTATTTCCTGGTATAGCTGGAAACAACGGTCTGTGGCACTTAGCTTACCAAAGTATGAATACATGGGTGAAATTCAAGCTACACGTGAGGCCATATGGATAAGGAAAATATTTGTGGTTCTTTTCGGTCAAGAGATGGATCCGACCTTGATCTATTGTGATAATCAGAGTTGTATCAAACTCTTTGAGAATCCAATATTTCATATCAGGTACCATCACTTGCGGGATTGTGTGTAAAGGAGAATTATGATGCTGCAATACATACCAACTAAGGAGCGTGATGAAAAATTTTTGACAAAGGAATTGTCAAGAGGAAAATTCAAATTCCCCAGGTGCGGGATAGGGGTGATGCAAAATCACTTTATTGCTAAGAGGGAGTATTAGAAATTGTAGCAAGAAAGGCTAATTTTTACTTGTGCCTTCGTCAAATTTAGTAATTAGATTTTCCACATCAGTAGGATGACTTGGATTGCCATTAAGTTGTGTAACATATATTTTTCTACTAGTTTACTCAGTAAATTCAAATTAGAGGCTTGAAGTAGAGCTGTGTATGTAGTGATTGCTAAAATTTAGCAATATAGTTCATTTTTTTTTAGTTTGACTCAATTAACTAACCTCAAGTACCTAGTTGAGTCAGTTGAAGGTCAGTTGAGTAGTAGAAATATTTCTAACTCAATAATCTCTTAGTTAAACTAGTCAATCAACTAAAAATATTCCATACATGCATGGAATTTGAATTGCCTAGCTGGAGTGGAGGAAAAGGCACATTGTAATTATCAATGTATATTAGTTGAGTGTACATGCTTGGCATTTAAGAAGGTGATTCATTCCTTGGGAATTGTGCAAGAAAATAGTATAAAATTCCTATCTTTTAGGAGATAATTTCCTCTAGGATTACTCAAGGAAATAGAAGCAAGCTGGGGCCTTGAATTGGCTAAGTATTGTTCAAAGTAGGACAATTAGGGGGAGAATAGTTTTACAGTGAAGGGTGTGCTTCAGGATTGAAGAAAGACATTGAAATAGTTTCTCATTCACATATGATTAATGAAAAGTAGTGGAGGGGCTTTTCCCAGTTGGGTTCTCCTGTAAATCATTGTGTTCTTGTGGTGTTTTAATGGTTTCATGTCATTGAGTGTGTTTCTAAATTGTGATTTCCATTCTTCAAAATAGTAGAGGAAATTTGTAATATCTTGATTTCAGTTTGATCTCATCAGTAGTAGAATGTTTTGTAATTTCTACACTCTAGTACTAATAGAGGTGAACCCACAAAATTGTGATGTTTTTTTTGTGTTAGTATCACTCTCATGTGATAAAAAAAAATTTATAAATCTAGAAATAATTAAATTAATTAAATCATGAAAATTAGGAATTTATTCCTAATTTTCTAGATTGAGTTTGTTCCTCTCAATTAGGAGTCAATTTAGGCCTAAAGATTCTCTCCACCTAACTAGGTTCTTAGATTGGTAATGGTTGAGATATTTTCTCAACCAAAGTGTCCAAGATAGACGTAGTATCTTAAGATGCCTTCTCCTCTTGTATTTATTTGTATCATTACCATTGTTTTAATAATGTGAAGGTGAGGAGTACAACAAGGTTGTAGCTTTGTCCACCATGTATGGTTTTTCTAGATCTTTGTTATGTTTTTTTTGTGTTTTAATTTTGTGTGATAATTCATGTGGTATCAAATCTATATAGTTCTTAAGGCTTATTATTTCATCATAGTTTTCCATAGAATATTTTTTTTTTGCATAATTTCCTATATTGAATCTTCATGAAGCATTAAAATTCGATCTACAATCTTTGTTTTTGTCACATATGCCTAAAAATGGTTTGGTCGATTTACTGGTATTTAAGGGAAGTCATTCAATTTTTTTTTCACAAGGCAAGCACGTGGAAATTTCCCCACCCAATTGGTGTTATTTGCGTCGGTAGAAGGAAATCCACTTCAGGATTCTAGCTATACAATATGGAAATTGTTTGATACATGAATTTTCACTTCTATTATCTTTGAGATTCCCTGTTTAGTATCAAACCTGTCATAAATTTTTTAGGGCAGTCAATAAATGGGAAAATTGATAATCGTAGCATCGAGGTCCTCATGAACTTTCTAGTGACAATATTTGATCCAGGATCCACTGAATTTGTGAATGAAAATCGAATTCATGTATGAAATTCTTGGGTTATGTCACACATGAATATACAGTCTATGTTGTCCATATATTACTATGACATTTTCAAGTTTCCCACTTCGTACACGGATCCAGAAAATTGGCCTTTTCATCAAATGCAACAGTATCAAGAATGGAAGTGAAACCTGCATAGTTACACCTCATCCACTTGACAAAGTCCAAGGTGTCATTCAGGTTGATAAGTAACATTTTGTGCAGGCCAATTTTAGTTGAATCCACATGGGTAGTTATAGAAGTTGATCCTTCTCTAGCTTCCTTTAATGTGTCAGTATCCATAAGCTTCGATTGTTGAGGTTAAAGCCTTGATGTAGAAGTAGAAATTGAAGTGGAAGATGGAGTCATAATTGTGTAATTAGTTGGAATGGTCTGAATTTGCTGCTGGGTGAGATGAATATCATGAATAGGGCGCAAAACATGGCTGAGTAAAACCATCGGCACTAGTTTGCTGCACGAGAGAAAAGTCGTTGATTATAATAAAACCATTTGATGCATCGAATTTCAAAAATCAACATATCATTTTTTTCTCGACCAATTAAGCCAATACTTACTTGGAGTTTTGTTACTGTCGACGAAATTGAACCTGCATATCCCATTTAAAATTTTTATAGGTCAATTTGGGCATCATTCCCAATGACCTAATTAACTTGACACCATCTCCAGGACCAATGTATAGGGTCTATCATCCCCTAACATTTCAGTTGCTACATGCCATAAGACAAAGAACAAGACAAATAAATCAAAGACTTTCATCTGCAAATATTTCCAAAGTTTGAAGTTTGTAATATATCATATGAGAGCTCACCAACGCTACCTCTAAAGGGAATAAGTGCATTGCATATGCAGTTAGCCCCATGCAAGGCTGCTCTACAAAGCACTTCCCGACATCCATGGGTGCGTTGGTTACATTGGGAGAGAAATTCTCATTTTTCCAAAATCTCCAGTTGGCCAGTGCCTTCTAGAAGAGTTCACATGTGTCAAACTTTGAATCCATGTGTCCATTTGACATCTACAATATTGGGAACATGTCTTGCCTATTATTGGAAAGTCATTGATTGTGAAACTACCTTCAGCTCCTCTATAAATTGAGCACAAATCTTAGTGTTTGATAAGGAAGAATTTGTGTAGAGAAATTCTGGTGGAATTTCCATTGAGGAGATTGAATTGAGTGACATATTGTTGGAGATATCTGCATTGTGATGAGGTTGGGATGATGCTGGAGATGGTGACACTAAATCAATCATTGAGTTGTAACCTCCCCTTCTATCATCAATAAAGATTACTTCTTATTTTTCCCTATATGCATCTGTATAAGCTTTGATTTTCAATATCATGATTTATTAGTTGATGTGTATGGTTATGATTTATTGATTTAGCTAAATAACTTGAATAGAAATATATATTATTGCTATCTCTTGTTGTTTAGTGTTCATTCTTGCAGGAAATATTTTTCACAGTTGGCTGGAATTTGAAGCTACAACAAACGCAACAGAAGGTGACTTTGGAAGTGCTTTGATCCCAAGTAGGTTCCTTATTCCATTATGTGAGTCTATTTACAATTAGGAAAGATAGTTGTAAATTCTTTGATCTGTTGTTCTAGATTAGCACTTGTCTAGGGAAGAATGATTTATCTGTAATTCATAATTCCGCATAACAAATTGGTGACTCCACTGGGGAGATTACTCTTTGTCCTAGGTGTTTTAGCCTCTGATTTTCTCTGTTTATCCACCCAGTAGTTGTTACTCACAAAGATTAGGCTTTTTAATATCCAAATTTGCAAAAGAAGTGTGTTAAACAGCTGCGTTTTTCCTTTTACACTGTGCCCAATGCACTCTTGGACAGGACACAATGCTTTTCATAGCATTGTCTCCCTTTCAAGCTTGTGTTACAAAGCACTGTCTCTCTTTAGAGACTGTGTTACCTCTTGAAACCATCCAAATTCCCTTGAATTTGTCTTTGTAGTTTGTTTCAGCTTGTTTGCTGCTATGTTTTGAAAAGCCTGAGCCTCATATTGACCAATGAATTCATTTACCTCTTCCTCCTTTGAAAGGAACATTTGTTCAATGTTTGTTTAAATTATTTTTCTTTATCATTGGCAATTTAATTTAAAAGTATTTTATTGTTGCATTAGATCCATTTACTTTTGAAAAAGAAAATTGTCGTAAATTCTTCGTTTCTTGATAGGATAAATTTTTGTTTCATCCTCATTTTTCCTTCAAAAGAGAAATTGTTGTTTGTATTCCTCATTTCTCCAAAGTAAAAGGAATTTGATTTTATTGATTTAGTGCACTTAGTTTCTTTTCTGTATTCATAACATTAAAGGAACTGAAAAGAAAAATCTACATTTGCATGTAGTGTTTTGTGTGTTTTGCAAAAGGAACAATTAGGAAATCTGCATTTAGTTTGTGTTCTTTGAGTTGTTTTCTCGCAAATTGATTTCTCTTTCCCTCTAGTAGCTAGGATTCTCATTCAAAAACTAAAAGTGAAAGAATGCTTATCATTCTTAGTTTGCATTTTAGGAATTTCCAATACATCATCGCGGTGAACCTTTGAAAGGAAATTTTTTAAATAAGATCAATATAAAATTAATCTCAATTTACCTAACAAAGCATTGGAACCATAACGATATCATTTAGAAGGTCTAGGCTAGAGATGTGTTTCAAAGTCGTAAAACATAGTAGTTGTTGTTAACTTGTCTGCGATACATTCTGAGTGTGATACCTCACTCCACGTACGTAAGTATATCGTAGCTCGTCCACGTAATTTTGGGTATACCGGGCAGTGTTACAATATGATAAGTATGAAGGGGTGCTCCCATTGTGCGGTTTTGCATCAGACAATGCTAATATGGACTTGGGCCTCCACGTACCTTCGGGTATATTTTGGAGGAAAAATTTTAGGTGGCATCCATCCATAGTGAACCAAGTCAGCTGCCTTGTAAATTGTGATACACCGAACACAATGTTTAGGTAGATTGCCTACCCGTACTTCTTAGTTCGCCAGGAGGTATTTTGAAGTTCACAGTTTCTTGGTAAACCCTTTTGCCTAGCATTACCCTTTTATTTTTTTTGGTTAAAATAAATCAGTAATCATGGAAGAACAAAATCCTTTCCCCCGTCATTCGCGTAGACTAGTGTTAAAACCACCTTTACCACTAGAAGTTACTTATGGTAGGCGAAGGCGATCACGATCTGCCGAATCAAGTACAATTCATACCTATAGTGAAACATCATCTTTCCATAAACCAGAGTTAGCTCAAGTTATTTCTACACATCCCAGTTCATCTACTGTTTTCGAAACGAAGTCTTCATAGCTACCCGTGGTCACAAACCATCTAATCAATGAGACCATAGCTCCTAGATCTGACGTTGTTCAACCAGAAATTGATCCACATCCTATCTCTTCTTTTCCAAAACATTTGAACCCTGAAGTCATACAACCGGAAGTTGTTCCTACCTTGGTCATACCACAAATTTCTGTAGCTATTGAATATCCTATATCACACAGTCAACCACCTGAAATATACTTTGGGCCTAATGGTGAAATACTTCCTCCTGGTTTAATTGTGATTGAAGAAATCCCATAAGACGAGACATCTTTAACTCCAACCCATTTTATGGAGTACCATTACCTGTATGAGTCTTTTCCTCAATCGAAACCATCTACTTTTTTATCATGTTCCTTTTCAAACTCCCATCGATTCAAAAGGGTATACATTTGGTCAAGTAACCATGCCTGAACCAACATCTTTGGTTGGGCCATCTGTTCCAATTACGTCATATCCTACCCTAGCTACCCCTTTGACATTTAAAACTTCACTAGAGTCATATTTTCATGGTGGCCCTTTGGTCCCGTCAGGTTACAAATCATTATCTGGCATTTTCTCTAGTGCATCTTCAAATCCATGGACTTTACCAATGTCATCATCTGGTATTTTAACTGGTAATCCTATAGTGAGTACTGAACGACTTGATTCTTTATACACATCTTCAGGGCAATATCAAGCCGGTCCTTCTGGCTCTATTCCTACAAGTACCATATCAACTGGACTCCCAGCATTTGGAGAGCAACATTTTCGTCTTATTATCCTCCTCATGCTGGGGGGCAACCTTTGGTCACCTAATATGATAGTCCTCCATCACTTTTTGGTCAACCTAATGTCGAAATGAATGTTTTTTAATGTCAATCCACTCTTCCTATCCAACCACAAATAGTTGTACACTCGTATCAACCAGTTCAACCTGTTACACCCACATCATTTCCACTTGTCAATACATCTTTACCCTTGTTACAGAATAAAAATGGTGTACAACCTTATCAAACGTGTCCTTCAACTCAATATCATCAAATGTTGGGTCCACAGACTCTAAATCCTTTGGTTAATTTACAACAACTTGTATCTGGAATCATTTATTCACAAGTTGGTTTACCATTTTATGGGATGTCACAACCACAACCTGGTTATAACTATCAACTGAATCCAAGTTATCCTAATTTGGGCTATAACATTGATGGACAGACCCCTTGGTAGCCTCAGGCACAAATGCCTCAAACTTCATTTCAACAAGTATCATATCCAGGTTTTGGTCAACAGATTCCTCAAGCATTTGCTTTTCAAAACAACCCCTATCTGGGTTACCAGCAATAGATTCCTTATGCTGGTGCTCAAAGGCCTGTTGCTCAAGAAATTCCATCTTACCCTCACTATGCTCAACCTAACCTTAATAGACAGTTTCCCTTTGTCGCAACTTTGGAGTTACCAGATTTAAATCGGCTAACTAATGATCCAATTAACTATGCTCCTTGGTGGCCAGTGATACCTCATAAATTACCCTTCGATATTCCTAAGTTCAATGGAAACCCTAGAGAAGATTCATCGACTCATGTTATGACTTATCATTTATGGTGTTCATAAAACTCCTTGAATGATGATCCTGTTCGACTACGTCTTTTCTAGCATACGCTCACAAGTCTGGTTACAAAATGGTACATTGAATTACCTAGAGCTTCTATCGATAATTTCACTGCCCTATCTACTATTGTTTTGACTCATTTCCAGTTACCCATCAGATATGAAACTGGAACGAAACTCTTGATCAATTTCAAACAAACTAATGCTAATCACATCTCTGATCATATTCATGAGTGGTGTCGTCGTCGTAGAATGGTTAAGATATTTGTTCCGGATAAGCTCCTTGTTGAATGGTTCATTAAGTCCCTGTTACCATCTATAACTGAGGATGTGGATAAGGGTGGTGTAATCACAGAAGAGCAAGTTATCGCTCGTGCCCAATATTTATATTTGATTTATACTCAGTTTAGCACGCTCTATGAAAAAACTCCTAATGCACTAAGATCTAATTTTATTGTTCCTCCTCAATTAAAGGACTCTCATGTCGGAGATGGCTTGATTGGCACTGCAAGCACACATCACACTATTTCATCTGATCCTACTCCTCCTTTCGAAATTAATGCCATGTCATTTGATAAGGGAAAAAGTGACAAGCAACCCGAAAGTAAGAAAAAGGGGAAATCTAAGAAAAAGCAAACTTCTAACCCACAGGAAAGATCATTTGATCAATTGTCTAGACCTAGGAAACCTCGTTATCCATGCATAATTTATAATGAGGAACACTTTGTTAGGGATTTTCCTCACCACGCTGAAGTCTCAAAAATCATCAAGACTTCCCATGCGTCAGCTGTGTTGACAGACCCATTTCCAAATCCAGACACAAATATGGTTGCTACGGATCTAGCTCCTAGTTCCCAAGTGTTAATGTTACTTGTCACAAAACCTTCAACATATATTTTGGTGTCAATGCGTAATAAATATTATGGTAGTTAGGCCACTAATCAACCTACTACCTCGACAATGAATCCGTCTACGAAATCGGTACTGCCTACTACTATTCCTGAATTGACAATCAAGCCACCAAAGGGAGTAATTCACAAATCAACAGATAATCCTTGAGCAAGGGAAAATTATAATATAGTTGAAGATTTGGCTCAATCCCCTTCAGTTATGTCTGCTCTTGAGGTATTACAAAATTTTCCCTTGCAAAAACAAGCTTTATTGTCAGCTATTGGTGGAATTGATCTGACTGATTCTAATCTTGTCGTCTTTAATCATACAGGCTATGTGACGCAACTACCAGTAGAATTGGACAAGTAAATGTTCTCAATCACCTTGTTCATCGCACTATTATTGATGAGGGAGAATCTACATGCATAATGTCTCTAAATTGTTGGAAATCACTTGGCTCACTTCTCTTATCATAATCATCAACAATGTTGAAGGCATTTTATGGATGTACATATAAACCTTGTGTTATTATTAATAACCTACATGTTGAACTAGGGGGAAAAACAGTGAATATTGATGTTGAGGTTGTTGATGGATCTGTTGACTATAATATTTTACTTGGAATGTCGTGGGTATATGCAATGACTGCAATTGTTTATACATATTTTAGAATGATTTCCTTTCCACATAAAGGTACTATCACAGTCATTAATAAGCTATCATTTCTTACCTCCACTTCGCAGGTAACTGGAAGCATTCCATTTGTTCACATACCCCAACTAGAACATCAAAACATTGGTGTAGGACTCTTAAAGGATTCCACTCTTATGGGAACCTTTGCGTTATCACCGCCTGTGATGTCGGTAGAAATTGTAAGTATAGAGACCTGCTACATGATCTCTTCCACTGTGTCTGGCTTAAGGGAGAGTACGAGTGATTCTGAAATTACTATGTTGGATGAGTTTCTGCCACCCAGCCCTATTGAGCTAGCATAGTAATCAATCTATCTGGCTTGGGCAATGAATCCGAAATTAGTGTCATCGAGTCTTTAGGTTGATCGTTCCTTAGATTTTGATACTCCATCTCATCCTTTTCCTCAATTTTCTTGAAAGATGAGAATATTTTGGAAGCCATGATGTTAGAAGAACAACCATGGGAATATTATCATCATCGTTCCCATCTTCTTGATTATGAAGAAAATTATCTTAGTGAACTATATCACCCATCCATCAAAAATTTCTTTTCGAATTCTTTACCCATTAATGCAATTGATTCCGAGCAAAATCTGTCAAATATTGAAGAAACCATTTCTATCAATATTTCGACCAAACTTGGCGTTGTTGAAAATATTCATGTCAGTGTATCTTGTTCTCCATCAAAACTTAAATCATATCGCTCTCTATTTCATGAATTCTGTGATGTATTTACTTGGTCTTACGAGGAAATTCCAAGCATAGATACTAGTATTGTTGAACACACTATTAATATGTATCATGATCTCAAATCGGTGCGTCAATAGCTTCATCCTGTTCATCCAAAGAAAGCCGCTACCATCAAAGCAAAGGTTGAAAAACTTTTTCCTGTTGGTTTCATATACCCTATTTTTTCTAACTGAGTGGGTTTCCAATATCATTCCTATTATGAAAAATCAAGGAACCATTAGAGTGTGTGTTGATTATCGGGATGTCAATCTTGCTTGTCCAAAAGACAAATATCCTACTCCCTTTATCGATCAGATTATTGAAGATTGTGCTGGATGTGAAATATTTTCATTCATGGATGGATTTTTCGGCTACAATCAAATCAATATCCGCCTAGAGGATCAACATAAGACAACATTCATCTATCCCTGGGGCACATTCGCTTATAGGAAACTACCATTTGGTTTAAAGAATGCTGGGGCAACTTTTCAGAGAGCAATGGACTATGCTTTTAATGACATCAAGCACATTGTTCAACCATATCTAGATGATTTACCAGCACATTCACGAAATTATACTGATCACCCGATGCACTTGAGAGCCATTTTATTATGCTACTGACACTACAAAATATGCATCAATCCACATAAATGTGTGTTTTGTGTTGGTTCTGGTCATTTTCTTGGATTCATAGTCTCAAAAGAAGGAATTCGAATTGACACATTGAAGGTTCAGGCCATTCTTGATTTGCCTATGCCATCAAACTTAATTCAAATACAGAAACTTCAAGGAAAGGATAAATTCCTAAGAAGGTTCATTCAAAACTATGACGAAATGGCTAAAGGATTTACTCGACTATTGAAAAAAGGGGTTCCCTTCCATTGGGACCAAGTTGCGCAAGCTTTTTTTGATGCTATCGAGGACACTCTTATCCGAGTGTCATTAATGTATCCCCCTAATTATGAAAATAATTATTTCCTATATATCGCCATGGCCGAAATGACCATTGCTATGATATTGATCCAAGTAGAAGATGGAATTGAACATCCAATCTATTATTTGAGTCGTAATCTCAATAATATGGAAGTTAAGTATTCATACGTAGAAAATCTTACCTTGGAAGTTGTTCAAGTTATCCAAATATTTTTCCATTATATCCTGCTCCGAAAAAACACTATCATTTCAAATTGTAACCCCATGACTTATATCGTATATATAACATCAATTGCAGTAGGAAAATATTCAAAATGGATTGTCATTTTTCAGGAATTTGATTTGGAATTCATCAAATCCAAGTCAAAGAAGTCTTTAGTTTTGGCTAAGCTTCTATGTGACCTTCCCTCTGATAGTACTGCAACTATGTCAGAACCATCAATTCCTGACGAGTCTCTATTTCTGATCAGATCATCTGATCCTTGGTATGGGGATTTCATCATTTATATCCAAACTCAAACTTTTCAACCTAATACCTCTCACTCTGAACATTGACGTATTCGATACCAAGCCAAAGATTATCTGATCATCAACAATACACTTTATCGTCATGGTGTTGATACCATTTTAAGGATCTACCTCACTCATCAGGAGGCTGAAAAAGTGTTAAATGATTGTCATGCTAGGGATTGTGGTGGAAATTTATCTCGTTATGCTACCGCGCGAAAGATACTCTACGCCGATTACTTTTGGCCTACTATTTTTCGAGACTGCATCCTCGCGGTCAGAAGTTGTCATGCGTGCCAGATGTTTGATCATAAAATCCACAAACTGCCAGCGCAAATGCATCATGTTGTCTCTGTGGGACCATTTTTGAAATGGGGTATTGACTTCATGACCTGTAACCCTCGTTCGTCTGGGGGGCATGGTTATATTATTGTCACAGTCGACTATTTTACCAAATGGGCCGAAGCGATGCCTACATTCAACAACACAGGACATACAGCTGCATTGTTTTTCTTTAATCATGTTGTCACATGGTTTGGGGTCCCAAAAGATATAGTTACAGATCATGGGAAGCATTTTTGCAATCACATGATGGATGAATTGACTGCCAAGTTAGGATTGTCACATGATAATTCTACTCCTTATTATCCACAATCAAATGGACAGGTTGAAACTATTAACAAAATTCTTAAACATATGCTTCAACGAATGATAGGAGTTCATAAAAGAAATTGGAATTTGATCCTGTACTCCCCCTTGTGGGCGTATCGAACCTCGATGAGAAACAAAATTGGATTTACTCCTTTTCAACTAGAATATATCTTACCAATCCAATGTGAAATACCATCGTTAAAACTCACAATCGACTTGTTACCTAACACCTCAAAAGAAGAAGCTCATCTCCTTAACCTCATCCATTTTGATGAAACGCATCATGAAGCCCAATTCGCCAAAAAAGTGCATAAGAGACGTATAAAGGCATAATACGACAAAAATGTCAAGCCTCACATTTTCTCAGAGGGTCACTTGGTCCTTCTTTACGCTCAAGAAGCTGATGTAATAGGTGAAGAAAAGTTTGAGCCATTATGGCATGGCCCCTATATGGTTGATTACGATCACTATTTTAATTTGTTTTTAGAGTCTTCTTGACAATAGTAATCCACACTACATTTCATCGCAGATGTCTGAATCTTTGGAACCCTTTGTTGGATATGTTGATGGTGCCAGTCGTAGTACACAGAATCTATCCTCTGTAGCATGGGCCATATTCGCTCCGAACGACGAGTTAGTGAGTTTTCAAGGGATATGTATTGGTAGATCGATGAACAATATCACTGAGTATAGCGCGTTGATAGAACTTATCTCTGATGCCATTTCATTTGGTATTAACCGTATCATCAAAAGGTTAGACTCACAACTTGTGGTATTACAACTTTGTAATGTTTATACTGTAGAAATTCAACATTGCATAGATTTTTCCTTAGAGTTCGACTTTTGAAAGACACTTTTATTTTATACAATATCAACACATTTCCAGAAATTTGAACACATTGACTGATTCATTAACTAATCAAGTTTTATACAGACATTTGCAACATATATAAATAAAAAATTCACATCATTAAATAGGATTGCACAATAAACATAGGAAAACACTAAAATCTTATAGATAGATAGTTATAGGTTTTTATAAAAATTTGTGCCCAAGACACATTTGTCATCTGACCTCAAAATGTATGCAAAATGTTACAAGTAAACTAGTGGTGCTCGTGGTAACATTCTATAGATCTATCTATCCTATGAAGTAACTGCATCCAGCGGTTAGGAACCCCAATAGTGTGTCATTGCAGTCGCATAGGTAGCTCTTTGATCTGAAAATCCAAAATCCTGAAGGTCAAACCTTCTATGTGTTGCTGAAGCTTAGTCAAAGTCTCAACCATATCAAGATCCTGAAGGAATTCTCTCCCGACAACCCTCTCTGCTGGCACATCTGCTTCATGCTCCAGTTCCACTACTGGTTGAACACAACCAACATATGCATTACATCAAACAATTAGTTTAGTATTGGGAAAAAATAAAAATAAAAAAACATTGTATAAACCTTAGGAAAAGAAAAAACATGGTCAAAACATTCTTACCGATTGCACCACATTGAGCACCTTCTGGTAATGCTAAATCTGGATCTCCCCAGAAATCAAAACCTATGTATGCATACTCATCAATGGCGACAATCTGTCGCCAGAACCAGGTAAAGAATGTAGTCGAGAACACAATGGTAGATTGGCCTGCATGCCTACCATTGAGTTCCATCCATCTCTACATCTGCAGATCTCTAGGATTAGACACATCCAGTGTCACATGTTGTGGCTGCATTAGTGGAATCCGTTCCAAGGCGAAGGATATAAGGATAGAACCATAACAGAAATTCTTCTTCCTTCCTCCCTTAGCTTTATTCAGTTGTTCCTTTATCTGAGAAATAACAGCTTCAGACCAATCGAAGTATGTTCGCTCCATACACTCTAGCGCATATTGCATATACGATCTATTCGCTACATGTAGTGTAACGGTGCCAACAAGTTTTGAAATCATGAAAATGATAGTTTTCAATGGCAAATCTCTAACATCTCAGATGTTTATCTTTCCATATTTTCTTGGCTCTGGCCTTGGATAACAATGTTGCAAAACATAATCTCTCATTATCTCTCCTCCAACAATAGACCCTGAGAGCGAAATGGGCAAGCCTCTCCTCGACAAACCTGTAAGAAAGTACACATCCTCAACTGTTAAAGGAACCACTTGGTTCTTAATATGAAATTCCTCGATGGCTGGATCCCATGCTCGAACGAAGAACTCTAATAGTTCTATTTGTTGCCTCATCCCAAACAATTTGAAGTACTTAAGCAGTCTGCAATCTCTTAGGGCTCTTACTGTACTCGAATCATTTAAGGCAATCATATCCTGATCTTCATGTTCTCTTTCCCTCCATGTAATCATCATTGTAATCCAATGGAAACTTGAAATACAATCATAAGATCCATTATATTCCATTCATTGCAAAAAATTAGGCAAATTTTGGGCATAATGTAAGAAACAAAAATCTTGATTGCATTCAACGTACTCCCTAACAAGAGACAGTGTGTTTTGTATGCAAATAACCTTCACTTTACTTGCTATGCAATGCAGGTTTCGACATTCAGGGGTGCGTTGCCCTCTTTTTGGGAAGAATTTACCCTAGGGGCCTTAAAACCCTGAAAATTTTCTGAAATTGGAAATGAAATGAATACTAAAGGAAAGAGGATGTTTATATCACTAACCTAGATCAAACGGAAATGAAAACCATCCATAGAAATGATCACAATCAACAGCTGAAGTTCAGGGGAAAAATCAGGTTCAGAGCTCCAAAACTTCAAATGGTAACTATGGAATGGTAAAAATGAATAGTGAAACTACTTCTAATAGTCATTTAATTATTTGCAAATTGAATTTATTGCTATGACTATAGTTTTATTATGTGTTTTACCATTAAACGGGTATTTTTAATCCATTTGATGTCATTGTGAACATGTCTTACAACTGATGAAAAGATTACTTGTGCAGATTTATTTCAAGAATGATTTGACCACAAAGAATACTTTTTCCTCATTTTTCGAGTTTTGTTAAAAATGAAAAAGGATTTGAAGCGCACTTTTATCTCTTTTTCGAGCTTCGATAACAGCGAAAAAGGAACCCCTGGAGTCTTCTTTTAGCTCTTTTCAGACTCCGATAATGTGAAAAGATTGTCGAGCACTTGTCTTTTCGAGCTTGTAAAAGTAAATGAATTCATATCTACTCAATATAAGTTTTACCCTTTTCCAGACTGAGATAGATTATTTATGAAAAAAGAATACCTTGGTTAAACATGACCAAGGAGGTTCTCTCAGATATTATTTTACACTTTTTCAGATCTGAGCGACAAATTTACGAAAAAGTACTTATGGAGTTTTCTTTAGTCCTGTTTTTCAAACTCTCTAAATATGAAAAAGTACCTGGCTATCAATGTCGTTAAGGTCGTTAAAACATAAAATAGTGACAGGCTTGTCTATCATGGCAAGAATCGAGTTTTATTCAATGCTAGACTAGTTAAATTATTAAATAGCAATACTTTATTCGCCCGAAGGGTTGAATTATAGATCAAGAAAATGTTATCCTCCTCAAGCTTGTTAAAAAATAAAGAGGTATTGGTCGACAAATGACCGGGGAAAATTTGGGAAAGGTGAACAAAATTCTTTATGGTGGCAAGTCGCTCTTGAACATGACACTTCCTTCACTCCATGTCTGTGACTGTTTGGGTTGGGTAATCATCTTGATGGTTCATTCATACCTATGGTTCATCATACCTTCACTTCGGTTTTAGGTCAATGTTTCCAAATCATCACAGTGTCGCCGATATGTTCAAGAGAAGTCATCCACTGAATAACTCATCATTCTGCAATACTCATAAACCTGTATTCTCATAACTGTCATCCCTGAAAATTGCTATATCAAGTCATACCCTTGCCTCCGAAATCAGTAACTTCTGTTTCGCAATAAGGTGACTTCCTGTCGACAACAAGTAATTATCTAGGAAGTTCACTTATAAACATCAGATTCCAGTACCATGAGGCTTGTTACAACATCGACAAGATCCTCGCTTCCAGACTTTTGACTGAAAGATTTTGTTTGGCATTCGACATCAAATCATCTATTCACGCCTTACGAAACGTACTGCGGTACCTTGAGGGCCATTGATATCAATGGTGGTTCTCTCACGTTTGTTAACAGCTCACATCATTGGCTGGTAATCAAATGATGTCTTTCCATGTTTGACGACAGATCATATATTCGCATGGCTAGACTTGTACCTGAATGATCGAGTGAACGACATAAGAAGACCCTGGATCTAGTTTCAGCCATCTAGGCTATGATTTCAAGATTTTTGTACACATCCTCTATACGGTGACCTTACATATAGTTTGTCATCCGAACATGGGCCTATATTTGTAGGCATGTCTGTATTGGGCAACATTCCAATGTAGACAACTTTCTGAATTATGTACATGTTATTAGATTGTTTATGTGCTGAAAATGGGAATGCCTACCCTCATCAATTATGATCAAGAGGAAATATCATGATGTAATTTATTGTAATATTGATGGAGGTCACCACTCTGCTTCATCTCCAACCCATCACAATGTAAAGCATATCAATCAAAATACTGTTGTTACTATTCTGACTTCATGCTTTAGGGGGGAATTGTTATAGGTCAATTTGGGCATCATTCCCAATGACCTGGTTAACTGGACATCATCTCTAGGACGAATGTATAGGGTATATCATCCCCTAACATTTCAGTTGCTACATGCCCTAAGACAAAGAACAAGACAAATCAATCAAAGACTTTCATCTGCAAAGGTTTCCAAAGTTTGAAGTTTATAATTTATCATATGAGAGCTCACCAACGCTACCTCTGAAGGGACTAAGTGCATTGCATATGTAGGTAGCCCCATGGAAGGCTCCTTTGCAAAGAACTTCCCGACATCCACAGGTGCATCGGTCACATTGGGAGCGAAATTCTCATTGTTACGGAATCTCCACTTGGCGAGTGCCTTCTAGAAGAGTTCACATGTGTCAAACTTCGAATCCATGTGTCTAGTTGACATCTACAAGATTGGGAACATGTCTTGCCTATTATTGGAAAGTCATTGATTGTGAAACTAACTTCAGCTCCTCTACAAATTGAGCACAGATCTTATTTTTTTATGAGGAATAATTTGTGTAGAGAAATGCTGGTGGAATTTCCATTGAAGAGATTGATTTGAGTGATAGATTTCTGGAGATATCTGCATTGTGATGAGGCTGGGATGCTGCTGGAGATGGTGACACTAAATAAATCACTAATTTGTAACCTCCCCTTCTATCATCAATAAATATTACTGCTTATTTTTCCCTATATGGATCTGTATAAGCTTTGATTTTCAATATCATGATTTCTTAGTTGATGTATATGGTTTATGGTTTATTTATTTAGCTAACTAGCTTGAATATACATATGTATTATTGCTATCTCTTGCTATTTAGTGTTCACTCTTGCAGGAAATATTTTGCACAACCAGCTGGAATTTGAAGCTACAACAAAAGAAACAAAAGGAGACTTTGGAAGTGCTTGGATCCCAAGTAGGTTCCTTATTTCATTCTGTGTGTCTGTTTACAGTTAGGAAAGATAGTTTTAAATTCTTTGACCTATTGTTATAGATTATCACCTGTCTAGGGAAGAATGATTTATCCGTAATTCATAATTCCGCATAACACAAATTTTGAAAATCTAGTTTAGACGTTCCGTGGAAAGCATCGAGAGGGCGTGATGGTGAAGGGAATATGAGGCCAATTAGAAATATTGTGCAGTGTTTAGATCCTCTAAAAAAAGTGCTCCATGAAGCTAAAGTGGATGAGGCTTTCACGTGGAGATCATTATTGTTAGAGATTCTGCAGCACGATGTGGAACTCGGAAGGTGCATGAGGTAAGTTCAAATGGAAGTTTACAGTGAAAAAGTATAAAAAATAAATATGTATGGTTATGGTACATAATTTTTTAAATGAAATGGTGCATGTTTTCAATCTAAATCTAAAATCCATTCACCTAACTTTATATCACTTTTCAAGTATTTCATAAAGTGTTTTTAATTTTCACTTTTGGAGTGATTTCATAAAGTGTTTTTAAATGAAAGTTAAAGGGATTTAAAAGTTAAATAAGAAGGTGTGTTATTTATTTTGAATTTTGCAATTTTAAGATAATAAGTATTATTTATGTAATGGGTGAAATAAATATTTGGAGTAATATGGTTGATTTTTTAAAGTTTTGTAATTTGGAGAAATAAGATGTGGAGAGATAAGGTGCGGAGTGATATGGTAAATTATTTTTGTAATTTTGGAGCGATAAGTGTTTTGTAAATTTGGAGCGATAAGGGAATATTTTTAAAAGAGAAAGTCATTCTTGTAATCCAAAGTAATGTTTTACTTTGAGAGAGATTGAGTCAGAGAACATCCAATTTCTGAAGACAATTTTCTTCCGGAGTTTGTAAGCATGGAATTCTCATTACTTGAGAAGTCTCAATGACGATATTGTAAAGATAAAAGATCGATGTACTCAATGCTTAAAAATGACATTTTTTATGGTGCTTGTGTCCTAGATCCGCCTGAAATTGAATAAGGGAATCTTAGGTACACCATGAGTCTGTTTGTGATGGCACATGATTCTTTTTATTGATTTTGTTTTGTGTCTAGTTTTGACACTACAATTATCTAAAACACACATAAAGTTCAAAGAAAGAGAATGAAAGAAATCACATAGCTACAAAGAAAATTCCAAGTAGTATTATCAAGCAAAAACAATCACATGCATTTTTGCAACACATCATCAAGTTAATAAAGAGGTCATCGATAGCCACATTCCACATCATTCAATCAAAACAATCAAGTTAATGAAGCTACAAACTCAAGCATTCAAAGACAAGTCTACATCAATATCAACAACAATTTTTTGTGTAACTTGTAAATAGAAAGTTCTAAGTTTGTAATCAAATTCAAATAAAAATTGTGTTGTATTGTAAGGGTGCATTCTCGGTTGCAACTGCTACCCAAGTTTGAATTGATAAGGTGGTCAAACTAGGACAATTAAGTCAAGTAAGTCTTCAACAGATTCATCTAGATTATTTGAACTTGCAAGCATTTTCTCTTGGGTACAATTTTGACAGTGTTCAACACCCTTATTTTTACAATAAGCACAATCAAGTGAGTAAATTCAAGGTAGTACAAAGTGCCAGTGAACAAAGTGAAAGCAGCAAGAGAGTGAGTTTCAACTCTAAAGAAAAAAATAACAAGTTCAAATCTACTATAAGTGAGCATGAGTATTCAATTATTCAAATTAGTCAATTAAAGCAAGTGTAAAGTTCCCAACATTAAGCGAGCCAGTGTGAAGTTGATTGAAGAATTCACAAAGTTGAAGCAAGCGTGAAGTTAAGAAACACTCAATCAAGTGATCCTGTAAAAGCGAGCATTTAAAAATGGGAAAAGGTGGTAAACGTCTTCAAAGCACAGAGCTGGAAATTAAAGAGCTGAAAGAGTGCAATCACAAGTTACAAAATAAAATTGAATTACTGGAATGGAATTTGAAACTGAATCAAAACTTAATCGAGAAAATGACCAACACATTAAGCAGCGAAAGACTTTCAAATTAAGCTCGAAATGAAAGAAAACCCCATTCATGAACTTCAAATAGAACTAAGTGGAAAACACGATCTAATTGATGCATAATACACATAAAAGGTAGATGCAAGTTGCAACACCGATGACCTCATCCAAACATGTTGGAGCAGGGTCCCTTGAATGTAATTTTGATATAATTTTGTAATATTTTGAGTATTCTAGTCATGCGTAGCACAAGTTAAGGGAATTTGGGGTGGGTAAAGGTCCCTCATGCATTTTAATGGGAAAAAAAGGTAGATCTATGGGTTGCAAACCACTTTTTGTGGACCCTAGTATAGCACAGGCTAAATATATAAATAAGAGTCTATGATAAGTCGAAGAGTCGGTAGTTTTTGGATAAGTTTCTGATATCATGTTAAGGATAGATTTGCTCTAAGGATTTTTGTGTGAATTTTCTTGGGTAAGGGCTCCTGCTAGCTGTGTGCATGGAGACCCTAAGTCCTACTCTGTGCGGACCTCATTGGCTGTGTGCATGGGCATGTGAACGAGTCTGTAAGAAGGATCTAAAGTATTGATGAATAGAAGCATGTTTTGCGGATATTAGTTGTCCCTATGATCTGTTATAAGTTGCATTGCATGTTAATTCCCTGTTATTTATACTGTTAGTTATTGCGCACATGTATGAGATGCTTAAATAGTAATGAATTCATAGATTTGGTGATGTTTATTTATATTGCTCCTGTTAGTTAATTACATGATAAGTTACGGGCTATGCGCAAGTTATTCTGTTAAGTATATCGTTAAGGGTTTCTGGTTAGGACTTTTTCCGCGAAAGCCTGTCTAGATCTAGAGGCACCCACTTCATAAAATATCTCTCTCTCAGGGTGCAGAAACCTGGTTCCAACACCTTTCCATACTACTTCGAGTGAGACCTTGGCTTGTGCAAGTAGGCCATTGCCGAAAGGGCTAGTAGTACAAGGAGTTTTTGGTTAACCTCAAATTTTAACCTAGGTCAAGGCCCCTCAAACCAAAAAATGGTTCTGTTGCTGGGACCGGGAGCATTTTGAGAGAGATAACAGGTGATGAGTCAGGGTTTGTGGAATCCAGAAAAATCGGAAATTGAAGAGTGGTTCAAAAAATGGATCTAAGAGTTTTCCCTAAAAGTAAATAGGAGTAAGAAGTTGTATACTGAAAAGTGGAAGAATAAGTATATCTTCATAGAGGTGCACAAGATCTTATTTGTGACCTTTGCACATGAGCTACATGAGTGGTTGTTGAGATTGGTGGATTTCCAGACCTGTTGGAAGAATGATAGGGTTATGCAGTGGACCCTTGAATTAATCCAACGGTTGGAGAAGATTGATAACAAAATCACCCAGACTGTGTATCACTAGGTTGATAGTATCTTGGGTGGATTTGTGACAGAGTTTGTAGTAGATCAATTCATGTCATACTCTGAAGCTGAGAGAATAATTTTCAAGGGTTTCAGAGGTAAATTCTTGCGAATATTTCCTTTGTTGATTAAGATGCTATTGAGTGAAAAAGGTGTTCTGTGCAGCCACACCGAGTGAATGAACTACACACAGATTGAAAGAACCACGCACAGTGGGAAGTATTACCGGATCAATCAGAAGGGGGAAATATTTTCATACAACCCTCTAAAAGATCCGTTGAATCTAGAAGAAATTGAGGCTACGCATGCTACTTGTAGCCCTCTTGCTACGTCGTACTTGAATTTGTGTAGTAATTAGACATATCTTACCTCGCTGCCAACCCCACCTATAGAAAATATGGCTACGCACATGAAGCTACCCACCTTTAAGGGTGCGGGAGATGAGGACATGGATCAGTTTTGATTCGTAGTTGATGTAGTATGGACTGTGCAGAACGTTAATACTGATGTTGTGAAAAGAGCACAGCTGGCCATGGCTTTTGAAGGTCACGTACTAGATTGGTTTATGGGATATTTGAAACAAAACGTTGCTCCTACTATCAATGATATCAAGAAGGAGCTGAAGCATCAGTTCAAAAAGCCGAAGTCCTATGTGCAGGTAGTGGTGGAGCTAAAATATTTCAAGCAAGGAGCAAAAGAATCAGCCTGGGAAGCCGATCAACGACTAAAGAAAACTATCAATGATGGAGAATTTGTTTACGATGATGACTAGCATAGGGAATGGTTCATCACCATTTTGTTACCCCATATATGTAGTCCTCTGGGACAAAAGAATATTGCTACTTAGGCTAAAGCCTTGGATATCACTATGAAGTTAGAAGATGTGCCTAGAGAGGATATTCCCTTTGGGACCCTGCATATTCAAATTCAGTTGGAAGCCATGCATTTATAGATGCAGAACCTACAAAGAGAGGAGGGTAAAGAGGTTGGCACAGATGTCTGCTGCATTCATTTCAAGAGAGCAGGCCACACCAAAGCTGAGTGCCCTATGTTTACGGATTACCTATGAGCCGGAGGACCAAATCCGTTACACCCTAGGGAGGCTGGGGAGTCTAGCAACCCCATATTTTGGTGCGCTAATTTCCAGGTATCTGGCCATCATGAAAATTACCATTGCCCAAGGCTGGGAGCTTGTGTGCTAAATTTGAAGCAAAAATATTGCAGATTCTGCTCCTCGGTTGGTCATGATGAGCACCATTCCCGGACGTGTGATCTGATGATAGACAATGTGAACATGTACATAGTGCAGGCTGAGACCTCTTCACCAACATCTCCCTTTGGATGTGGAGGATCCTCCGTAAGAGGAAGGGGAGGGGGGAGAGCAGGAGGTGTAGGTCGAGGAAGAGGGAAGTTAATTTTCTATAATTATGGAGATCCAGGACGTTATGCATGCGATTTCCCTAACCCTGCGCGGAAGTCCTGCATGTACTGTAGGCACTTTGCACTACAAGGAAAAGACCCTCTAGCGGAGGTTATAAAGGAGGTTTCTAGTGTTATAAAATTAGCCAAAATTGTCAAAAAACATTTGCTACAACATCTGTTTATGGTTTTGGAGGTTTTGGCAGAGATTTTAATGGAAATTCAACACAACTAAAAAAATTGGGCGGCCCGAGGTTATTACGGATGTTTTTTTCATCAGTGCGCTGCTAAGGTTTCAATGCACTGGTGTGTGTCATCTAAACAGTGGCCCCGGGGTGGTCGAAGGTTCTTGCATCGGGTTGTTAAGGTATAAAACCACACCAAGCACAATTTTGGTGATACAACGCACGGGGCCGTACCAATTGGTCTTGGGATTTGTGCAGTGCCCATAGGTCATCTCAACGCACTAGTACATAGACTTATAGAAATGCATTGATGCATCGTATCATACAAACACATCGATATTTATAATTGGTATTGGTATTGGTGTGGTGCCTATAAATCATACAAATCACTGGTGCATAGTCTCACATAAAAGCACCAGTGCACAGTATCGCAGAAATGCACTGAGATTTTTAATTAGTTTTGGTATTTTTGCGGTGCCCATAGGTCGTAGAAATGCACCTGTGCGCTGCAACATAGAAATGCACCGGTGTTCATTTTATATTTTTTAGAAACATCGATCTGTGACAGTGCAATTATTGTGATTTTTCTAAATTCATTATTCATCAAAAGTTGACACATCTTATAACAATATTCATATTAATCAAATTTTTATCAATGCATTTGAATGTGATGTTTGGATTAATTTGTTATAGCATATCATAATGATTGTGATTTTTTAAAATTCATTATTCATCAAAATTCGACACATATATATCTTATATCAATATTCATATGAATTAAATTTTTATTACTGCATTTGAGAACGACAATGGATAACACAATATAATAAATTAAAACATATTTTATTATATATATGTGTGTGTGTGTGTGTGAATAAGACAATCTTTGTCATACAAAATGGGACAGTTATTGGTATCCCTTTGTCTTTCAATTGGGACACTATGTCCATTACATTAAACAAAATTTCTAATTTCAAAGACAAATATTTCAAAAAATACAATGCCTTGCTTTGATATCCAAACATAGGGATGATCATTCTTCGGTTGAACTGTTGTCATTGCTAGAGCTACTTCCATGACTTGGGTTATTTTTAGGAATGTTTTGTTCACGGTGTTGATTTTTTCTTCTTCTTCACCTTCCATCTACAAACATAAAAATAAACTGAAATGAGTGTATATACATTGATGAGAATAATGAAAATTGCAATATTAAATAATGTACATCAATCTACATCAAAAATAAAAATGATGTACCATCGCAACAATTGACTCATAAACTATACACATTCTTTCAAAACCATGTACCATGCCATCTTTCAAAATTTCATTTGTTGGTGCAGTTCCATACTTTGTTTCCTGCAAGTTTTATACCCTGTAACAAATCATATGTTTAATATAAAAGATTTTTTTGTTCTATTAATTATAGATGGAGCTAAGTAAAACAAGATCGATAGATGCTTACAAATTCCACAATTAATTTCTGATATGCCAACATATACTCACAACCCATATTTAACCCAATTTCAATCAATTCGTCTGATGGTTCTTCTTTGTATGTTAGCACCTGTTTGAAGAAATTTAATGATTATTTTTGTAAAACAACTTAAAAAATACAAAAATGAAATCTAGTTAAGTTGTTATAAGGAAGTAACAATTACTCACAAACTTAGATATCGACCCTTTTCTTCCTTGTCATCCTGTTTTATGTGTTGAATGGGTTCCATTTTCTTTTATTTTCTACAAGAAAATGCTTGAAAATCAATATTTAATTCTAAGTTGTTTATTTATTGTACCTAATGATCAAAAAATTCAATGATTGCATGTTACATTTGAAGCACATTGTTGTTGAGATGGCTCCTCCTACGATGCAATTTTGTCCATTTCTTTGACCATCTCCATGTACACTTTTTTAGACATTCCTATTGGCATATTTTTGATATCAGCTTGTTCATCTTTTGAGATTTTCATAATCTTCCTAAAAATGTAACATGACAATAATCTATTTAATTTTTATATTGATATATGAAAAGTAAATATAACAAAAGTGATATTTACAAATAATTCTAGACAAACATTTAAAGGAATATTACTTTTTCATTCCTTATTTTTTTTGTTGTACGTTTTTTCTATTAAAAGTCTGACATGTCTCATTGACCAATTCTCTAGAAACTATTCCTGTAGTTTAGATAAAATTTGGTTCTTGGAATCATTAGATTGGTTTTTGTATTGTAAGTGGAAAGAACGTTTATACATTCGTTCCACTAGATCCCTCAAACTTTTGTAAAAGTTTTTCCCCCTTTCGTTAATCTCCAGCACCACCCCAGATGAGCTAAGGAGCAATTCATCTCATTTGCATGTTCTATTTTTTTTCTTTTCTTAGAACAACATTCCTTTTCTGAGTTGTTGGTCCCTGTAGAACATTAAACAAATGTGAATTAATAGACTTTTTGACACATGTTATCTAATAATTTTATGTATATTATCAATGAAAATTAAAGAAAGAAACTCATATTGGATCGATAGTAATTTTTCATTCACCTGATTCATCCTTTTGCAATTTTTCCATCAAGCTTTTAAGCTCTTCTCGTCCTATATCAGAAATAATCTTATCGGGCTTCGTCATTTTGTGGCTCTGCATGATACACAGTAAACAATACATATTAGTTAAACTTACATATAATTCAAAAATAATATTTTTTGTAAAGAATTTACAAAGAACTTGCATTTTTTTCTTTTCTTGATGTGTTATCAGTATTTTTTTTTACTTGATCTCTTTTTAGTCATTTCTTTATCATTTTGAAACCTGTACCATATCATTCATTAGTATATTTATAAATAAATTGTCAAATTTTTAGGTAAAAAATAAATCTCAAGAAATCGGTGCACCTGTCATGATGTACGCACATACGTCGGTGCATGGGGGTATTATAAATGCACCGCACAAATAGTATAATAGACCATACAGTGTGTGGGGGTATTATAAACGCACCGCAAAAACAGTGTAATAGACCATACGGTGCTATCCTTGTAACATAGAGCACCGGTGCCCTATTTTAGATATGGCACACTGATTTTAAAAAATAAAAATAAAAAATAAAAAATAAAAAAATAAAATAAAAAAAATAAAAAAATAAAAAAATTATTACACAGTACTTGTGCGGTGTGCTGTATAATACAGTGCACTGGTGTGCTCGGTTATGCAGGGTGCACCGATAAAAAAAATCCATTTTTTTTCAAAAATTCACGCAAGGGCCGACATGGATTGGGATTCGACTATGCAAGTTGTCCCGTGAGTTGGATGTCAATATAAAATAAAAAAACCTAATTCTGAAATCATAGAATAGGGAGAAGAAAGGGTAGAAACAAAAAATGAAGGGTTTAGGGTAAAAATAGATAAAACTGTAGAAAAAGTAAAAAAAATAATCAAATTTAATCACAAGATCGTTTGAAATTATATGCTATAGGGTTTGAATCAATAGAGGTTTGGATTCTGATTGTCTGAATACTTCTGCTCAAACGTATTTCATTGCTCCACAGTGCTCTCATGCTCTCTTGCTCCAGGTATGTCTCCTGCAAATCTCTGGCTGAAAATTTTAGCAAAAATAGTGAAATAATGAAAATTGTTTAGTATTTCAAGAATTTTTTTATGAAATTAGATTTTCGAAAATATTCTACTGCCCATTTTTCAATTTGCCTCTTTTTTTTCACTTAAAGAAAATAGAGTTGCACCTTTTTTATTTTCGTTTATTCGTCGCCGGTGCATCACTTAATAGCACTGCACTGGTGCATCCATTGGTAACACGACACTGGTGCATAGTAACTAAAACGCACCAGGGTGTAGTAACTAGAACACACCGGTGCGGTTATCTATACATTAGCACCGATTTGCGGTTAAGGCACCAAAATTACTTTTACGTGTGTACACCAAAATTATACATGTTGGAAACGTACATTTTGCTGTGAAAATATTTGGGCCATTTATTTTAAAAACTACACCTTTTCTTCTTTTAGAAAAATAAACTTGAACCTTTCCATAACCTGCAACAAGAAAAGGTGTCCCATGATCTGCTTGCTGACCCATGATCTGCTTGCTCATTTGTAAGTTCCTCCTCCATCTTGGCATCCAATTTCCTCTTTTCTCATTTGTGCTTTCTATCTTGATCTTAACAAAATTTATACAATCTCTGTTTTACGATAAAATGACCTTGAATTTTCTGGGAGCAATGAAAATGAGTCCTTCATTTTGCATTTGTTAGCAGAAGAAGACCGATTTTCGACTAGACGATGAAATTATTACATGTGGAGGCAATGGTTTCCCGTAGAAAATGAGTCTATGGTTGAGCAGAGGAAAGACATTGCAAAGTGGGCTATTACATTAGCTTTTCCAATGGGAAACTGATTTGCAGGTGGAAATATGGTAGCCACAGGTATCTATGCTTTTCTTCCCACAGAAATGGTCACCGGATTTATATTTCTAATACAAGCATAATTTTTACTGGTTTCATCCAGAGAGAGCATCAATTTCAATAACAAATGGAACCAAGGCATCTTTAAGTGTATCCAATTCGCATTTTTTTCGGCATTTCATTCTTTGATAAGTGCTAATTCACCAATACTTTCAAAATTTTTGATTTCTGGGTACCTTCCATGTGATATTACTCGTTATCTGTAGGACCACGGCTCAGACAAGTTAGAGATGCCATTCAGGTTCAATAAGTCGAAGATGTGATTTTATGTGATGTCATCTTTGCCAGTAAAAGTTTATGTAAGCCAACCGAAGCTCGGGCAATACTCCCAGCTGCTTTTAAATGCATTTTGTAGAATATTTCCCTTCATGTGACCTACTAACCCGATCAACAACGCCAATTGATCTTTCTATGTTTTCCTTAAGGGAATGAGAATCCTTCCCTTCATGGTGCCTCTAGGCTTTATCGACTACCTCGATTGATCTTTCTCTACTGTCCAATATTTCCTTTCCATCCTTGTAAGAATGAGAATAGTTACCTTCATGTGATCTCTTTGCCCGTTCAAGAGACTCAATTGATCTCTCTCATGTGCGTCTTAGCTTTTTCATAATCCTTTTCTCCTTTTGTACTCTGTCAAGCTTTATAGCCATTTGCATCCCTGTAAGCGTCTTTTTAAATATTTCTGTTTGAATCACTCATTTTCTCTGCTATAAACTTATCAGCTGAAATTAGAACTCTCGTCTTTTCAAACCCTCATCTCCTCAGAAAAATTCTTTCTCGCAATTCGAACCCTCCACTGATCCAGTGTGTGGGGTTTTAGAGGCACACCAGAACGGTTCATAAGATCATGGTTTATGTTTTTGCGCGGTGTTTTATGATGCACCAGTGTGGAAGAGTTGTGAAGCACCGGTGCGTCTTAGTACTAAGAAGCACTGGTGCGAGTTATGATTATAAGTGCACCGGAAAAAAAACCAAGAATCTCGGCTAGAAATGGCATGCTGTATAAAGTTCTTTTTTTTTGGTATGTAAAATCATAATAAAATAATGATAATTTAAAGTACATGAATTTATTTGCATTATTTTCTAAACTTTATTATGTTACAAATATTCATATCATTCAAAATTTATTTTTTTACAACTATTTACAAACTTACAAATTTAAAATTTTTATTAAAATCATTTCACATTAATACAATTAAAATTTTACAAATAATTTACATACAATTACAATTAAAATTTTACAATTTCACTTACAATTACGATTAGAATTACAATTACAATTTGAGAATTCTACATACAATTACAATTACAATTAAAATTTTACAATTACAATCATTTCACAGTAATACAATTACAATTACAATTTTACAAATATTTTACATACAATTACAATTTTAGAATTTTACTTACAATTAGAATTACAATTACAATTTTACAATTTGTCATATATACAATTACAATAAAAATTACAATTACAATAATTTCACAATAAATTAAATATTACAATTACAATTAAAATTTTACATTAAATATTTTACATAAAATTACAGTTAAAATTACAATTACAAATACAAATACAATTTTACAATTTCACATACAATTAAAATTTAAATTTAAATTACAATCATGACATAATATTTAATAAATATCATGGTCATTTAATATTAAATTAATTAATAAACATCACGATCATGATAACCATCGTACAAACATCATATTCGACTAAAAAACACATTCAAATTCGCTAACATCATTGTGATCATGATCATCTAACAAAACACAATTATCATTATATAACATCATCACAACACAAACATCAAATATACATCTCATGTCAAATAACTCATGCTATCACATACACATCTATCTGCAAGTTGCACATTAAATGAAAATATGCGCTAACATGACCTAAAAATATACACATCATGATGATCACCAACATGTAAATTAAGTACAACTGCAACACGAACATAAAATACATGGACCATATATATATATATATATATATATATATATATATATATATATATATATAATTGAATAATGTTAAAAATATACAACTGTAATATAAATGTCATGGATCAGTTAGTGGTACAACATCAATAGCAGTACTATTCAAGGCCTGCTCAGTCAATGGTGCAGCCTCGATGATCGATGGTCCAGCCTCATTTCCATGATGATTGTTGCTAGATGTTAGTGGAGGCTGCTCATCTGGTGCAGCACGAGGTGAACGATCATGGGATGATGAGTCATTGTTCACTGACTATCAATCACGTTCTACGTCTCAACCACGCATATAACGTGCAATGGTCCTCCTTAGCTGTGTAACTAATTTCGTCGCTCCTACGACATGCTGCATCATCCTGTACATGTCATGCAGCATGCCTCTCCACATCCGTAACATCCTACCATCGGCCTGTATGTCTCTCATATGAGCAGGCCTGATGCCCACCTCAACAATAAATGCAGTGATTTTTTCGCCCAAATCCATCCAGTTTCTAGTATCAAGTCTACCGCGCCTAGCAAAAGGCAGTACCGGTGCATCAGTAGGAGCATGTCTCTCTGCACCAACCTCCTGATGATCCTCGGCATCTGGCATGACCTGATCATCATCAAGATCCACACCAAGATCATGTGGTGGTGACAGCATGTCCTCGCCATCAAAATACCCAATGTCTGCAAAATATTTACAAGTACACAAAAATAATTAGACAATTTCATTACACAATTTAATAAAAGCAAGTTAAAGAACATGTTAGAATAAATTTAAATAAAAATGTAGTATTCCCAATTTGGGAAGCAACAATATATGAAAAAAATAATGGAAATAGCAATGAATAAAACTACACCAAAATGTGTGAAAAACATGGAGCCATTTTATTATGTAAATCAACAGCAAATAAGTACAATACAACTCAAACAATCAAGGCAAACAAGCCTCCCATGAATACATATGCCAAATATGAAATGCTGCTATATAGAAGAATGCTTATGAACATGTACAGCACAGTCTTAGATGGTACACTACTACTGGAAATGTACAATAGTATAGATCTGCAAATGTATGTCTCAAAAAGTGTCGGGAGTAAAGATCTACTCTCCCAAATACATTTTCAAGACAATCCGGAAAGGATTTCCTGAAATATGCAAAAAGTGCAAAATGTCGGAATGCGGTCCTAGGACTGAATAGCAGCTGCAACTCACTAACTAGATGGAGATGGCTAAATATGATGCAAAATATGAATAGAACTCCTCCAATGGATATTCCAAGTGAAATTTTGATCCTAACACTGAAGATCTCACCCTCTGATCAAACACTGCAACCCCTCACTGCAAATACTCACTAAAATAACGCAGTCAAGGAGAGGTACTGTGCTGTAGGTGATGTAAAATATATTTTCCAAGTTCCAAAATGTTAAATCAGCTCCAAAATATTCCTCACTTAACTCCCAAAGGGGAGAATGCTTCCTCCTCTGAAAAACTAGCTCCGGAAATGCTGTTATCAACCCTCCATTGCAACACCCTGCAACACAACCCAGCTTTAAATAGAAACTACGCTATAGCTGAAGGAGGTAGCTTGGCCTCAAGCCTGAATGTGGAGAAATGAAGTGAAAAATCCTTCAAGAGGCCTCTCAAGAAGGGATATGGAATTCCTAAACATGAATACCTTGTGCTAAGCAACACAACAATCTCAACTAAACAGTTGAAGAATGCACAATAATCATGTAGACCACAAAATCAATAATCCATAACATGTCTTGCTATGGCTGCCTTTCCCTCCTTATAAACAAGTGGAATCCTTCTCATCTTGGGCCCCACTCATTAGGGTTTCCTCCACCGAGGAATATTCCTCCCACTATCACTGTGCTGTCTCCATAGATGATCTCCACCATTCATTCCAATGCTATTGACTTGGTCAAACTTGACCTTGTCAATATGTATTTTCCCCTATCCACACATGAGGGCACAAAATCCAGTTATTATTATGATCCCTTTTCACATCATGATGGATTTTATTCCTATTTTAGAAATTTTTGGGCCTTCTTACCCATTTATTAATCTCCTAGGTGTCAAAAGCAAAAATCAATATTCCAATTAGTTGCATGCTAATTTTGGAATATTACAGTCCTCCCCTCCCAAATGTTGCTTGTCCTCAAGCAACTGCAAGGATAGAATTGAGAAGTCTCCCCTCCTCCTCCTGTAGCATCCACATATGATAAAATCCTCCAAGGAATAAGAAGTTGTCTCATCAATAAATCTCCATATTGCCCCTCCCAAGCATGCAAGTTAGCTAAATAGCTATCATCATGAAGAAGTAAAATACTTAAGGAGGAAATAAGGTGTTTTCTAGAGGTCCCCTTGAGGCATGGGATCTGAAATGCATTGGGAACCATCATTCCCATGTGGATCCTCTATCCCCAAGCTATCATCTATACAAAATGAGTTACCTCCCAACATGGCAACTCCTGAAAATTTCCCTCCACCTGTAGCTCCTGTAGAATAGGTGGGCTTCATAGTTGAACATGGTAGACAAAATAGCCTACCCCACACTATCCATCTCTCCAATTATGATAAGTGTAGAGTAGCTATTGATCTTGCGCTGCAATAATGTTGCCCTCAAGTGGCAAGAAGAAGACTGTATCTCCAAAGATCTTCTCTCCAACGTTATGAATCATGATAGCCCAAACCATCCCATATATGATGAATAGGAAATCACCACCATATGGCTTCCAAATGAGAGGAATACTGAAGGTTTCATGTTGTGCGGGAAGGTACCAACAGTTTCCCAAGTGATCACAATGCAGTTTTCCTAACTGTTGTTTCAGAAAATAGCATAGGAAGTTGTTTCTTGACAAATTGCTAGTTGTGTATGTCATCACATCTACTAGTGAATAGTAAATGTTTTGGTATATCAACTGAGCATATAATAAATAATAAAACACTTGCCCAAGGCCACACAAAATATGTTTGTCTCCATCATATAATTTGGCCCAAAATTGACCATGGAGCCCAATGAGAAGCTTGCCCACTTGTGGAGCAATGCACTGAATAGAAATGGTAAAAGTATGCAAATACTATGTTAGATAATCAATAAATGCAAAAAAAAAATTCTTACCATGTACTGGAATTAAGATGATATATGAATCCATGAATAAGTCCTCCATAGTGGTATGACATACTCCCATGAAGAGGAATGAACCATATGGTGCAGGAAGATCTTCCTTATTATGCTTGGAAATCCAAGTTAAGAAGATCATATCACTGTAATAGATGTCTCCATCCACTACTCCTTCACTCTCACCTCCTCCTTGTCCACCAAGTGCATCATATGTGGAGTGATCCTGGGGATACTCCATCAATAAACCAAAGCTCCCAAGTGATAGCACTATTGGCCTTTGTAAATAGGCTCCTGCCAACTCATAGCTCCATTCTTTGACATGTCCATTGTCAAAGTCATCTCCCATAATAATACTATATATAGGAAATTCCTTCCAAAATGGAAGTACCTCCTAATCATCCAAGGCTAAGGAGTATCCCCTTTTCACCATGATAGTGCCATCACCTACTCTTGCAACATCATGCCAAACATGGGAGAGGATCAACCCATATCCTCTCAAGAAAACGCAAGGCAAAAACATCTCTTCTTGCTCCCTTATCTCTCCCTCACACAAGTCATGGTGTGATGTCATGATGGTTGACTTTTAGAATGCCCCATACAACCAAATATTCTGCTGCCATAACATATGGGTGTCATGCAATGCCTCCATACCTTTTGCAAAAGGGTATGTCATATGATGGACAAACTCTTTTAAGAGTAGCCAACACAGCCATGCCTCCTGCTGCCCGGTGTCATAAATATGCAAGTGGCTCACCAACCTCTTGCTCACCATCCACACCCATTCAACCAAATATGGGTGCCTCCCACCATGCTCCATCTTGGTATCCCTCCAATGAAGTCTACTATTCCCCCAAATCATATTTTTACCTTTGCATTTCATGGGAAGTTGAAATGCAACCTCTTGGAGATCTTGTGAAGAATATCCTACACCAATGACCCTCTTGAGTCCATAGAGATCCAAGTGTGCTAGAGGAAAAACCTCCTCATAGGCCAGCACAATGCTCATCCTAATAAATCCATCACAATGATGAAAGATAAAATGTCTCTTATTGATCAATTTCTCATCCAATCTCATACAAGTGTAATGGTCATTAGAATTTTATAATGATAGTTGGGCCCCCAACTCCTCATTGCTGCTTAACGACAGCACTGTTAATCTCCTCAATGGTGTATTTGTTTTCTCATGCTCCAACTCAAGGATGGACATAGAATTCTGCATAGGTTTGTTTAGGACAAATTTCATCCTATCCTCCAAAAATCCACACCCCAAACTCAAGTGTTGTGTGCAGCTCAACAATGGCACATTAGGATGATGGTTCATCCCTTCCTTGAATAATTCAAGGTTGCACAGTGTAGTGCAATTCTTCTGCTCCAAATTAGTAGTATGTGTTGACCCTTGGTCTGTAATGGTATACATCCCTCCATAAGATTTGCTGAAACAATAGGAAATGGAAGCTTAGGCATACCTTGGTGAGACTTGGGAACATCTTGTATGGTTGCAAGAATTCCTTCCTCCAATGTGATGGCCCCTCCAACTGCTGGTGTTGTTGGCTTCTCCTCCATAGTTTTCTCAGGTCTGGTATAAGTATCCTCTAATGGTGGTGAGGGCTCCTCCTCCTCTGATTTCTCCTTGCCAAATTTTTTAATCAACCTTTGAGTAAATTTTGCAAAATTAGTCACCTTTGAATGACTAAAATGGCTGAACCACAAAATGTGTGCTTCACCTTCAAGGTGTAGCGTTGAAATCTCCACAGCCTCTCTTTCTACCACTGGATGTAGTAGGAAGAATGCATCTAGTTTGCTTGCCCAAACCCTTGCTGTAGATAACCCATCAAAAGTAGACAATAGAAACCTATTGCCCTTAATTCTCCCTTTGCTATAAGGTCTCCTTTCTTCCTCCAGCTGAATGAACTGTGGGAAAGCTAGAGTCTCCTTGAAGGCTCTAGGTTGAGATTTGTACTCAACAAGGTATTCACTTAGAATCTTGTGATCCGAGTGCCCTCCATATTTTTGCAATTTGTCTCCTTTTTCAAAAGGAAAGGGTATAGTCCCACTGCTTCTTTCTCCTCTTCTTTGCTTGACCTCCTTGTTGAGGTACTTTCTAGATCTGAAAAGAGATGAGATAAAACTCATCCTCTCCATCATTCTAATATTCCTCTTTGTCTTCTTATTCTTCTGATATCATAATGTCTGAGATCCACAGGCTGAGCCAAGATTATGCTCTGATATCACTATAATATTCCTAATTTGGGAAGCAGCAATATATGAACACAATAATGGAAATAGAAGTGAATAACATTACACCAAAATGTGTGAAAACCATGGAGCCATTTTATTATGTAAATCAGCAGCAAATAAGTACATACACTCAAATAATCAAGGCAAACAAGCCTCCCATGAATACATATGCCAAATATGAAATGCTGCTATATAGAAGAATTCTCATGAACATGTACAGTGCAGTATTAGATGGTACAATGCTACTGGAAATGTACAATAGTATATATCTGCAAATGTATGGCTCAAAATTTTTTGGGAGTAAATATAGATCCCAAATACATTTTCAATACATTCCGAAAAGGATTTCCTAAAATATGCAAAAAGTGAAAAATGCTGGAATGTAGTCCTAGGACTGAATAGCAGCTGCAACTCACTAAATGGATGGATATGGCTAAATATTATGCATAAGATGAATGGACCTCCTCTAATGGATATTCCAATTGAAAGGTTGATCCTAACACTGAAGATCTCACCCTCTGATAAAACACTGCAACCCCTCACTGCAAATACTCATTAAAACAACGCAGTCAAGGAGAGGTATTGTGCTATAGGTGATTTAAAATATATTTTCCAAGTGCCAAGATGTGAAATCAGCTCCAAAATCTTCCTCACTGACATCCCAAAGGGAAGAATGCTTCCTCCTCTAAAAAACTAGCTTCGGAAGTGGTGTTATCAACCCTCCACTACAACACCCTGCAACACAACCCAACTCTAAATAGAAACTGCATTGTAGCTGAAGGAGGTAGCTTGGCCTCAAGCCTGAATGTGGAGAAATTAAGTGCAAACTCCCTTAAGAGGCCTCTTAAGAAGGGAGATGGAATTCCTAATCTGGAATACCTTATGCTAAGCAACACATCAATCTCAACTAAATAGCTGAAGAATGCACAATAGTCATGCAGACCACAAAATCAATAGTCCATAGCATGTATTGCTATGGCTGCCTTGCACTCCTTATAAAAAAATGGAAGCCTTCTCATCTTGGGTCCCACTCATTAGGGTTTCCTCCACCAAGGAATCTTCCTCCCACTATCACTGCGCTGTCTCCATAGATGATCTCCACCATTCATTCCAGCGCTGTTGACCTGGTCAAACTTGACCTTGTCCATATGTATTTTCCCCTGTTCACACATGAGGGTGCAAAATCCAGCTATTATTATGATCCCTTTTCACATCATGAGGGATTTTATTCCTATTTTAGAAATTCATGGGCCTTCTTACCCATTTATTCATCTCCTAGGTGTCAAAATAAAAATCAATATTCCAATTAGCTACATGCTAATTTTGGAATATTACAAAAATATTAAATTACCTCTATCATCTGGCGGCTCATTGGCTATGAAGAGGATGTTGGGACACCCTTGCCAATCTAATCTAGCATAAGGACAGGGGACCATAATGAAGGGATGCAGCTCGTCAACACTGGCTAGCAACTGCAGTGCATCATGAGATATCCTTGCTATAAACACAGTCTTGCCCCTCTTGGGCATCATCTACCCCCACATGTGAATCTGTGCCTCGAACATCAGCCTACGAGGCTGTCAAACAAAATTAAGCCTTGTCTCTAGAAACCTCTCAAAAAATAAACAAAAAATCTCTGAAGCAAAAGGGAATTTTACCCTCCCTTGTGCATGAGCACGACATCTATTTAGGGTTGTATAGAACTGCCACAAAAAAATGGCAGACCACCTGATAAGTCATGGCTCCTGTACTAAAGAATCAAAATAATATATAAGAAAGAAACTAATGCATTTCCCGTCACTGGTGTTGTGTGAAATGGTCAAAATGAGAAGTGAGAGGCACTACACCTCCTCACTACCAAATGCACCAATATGTAACTGGCCTCCAGTGACCCGAAAATATGAAGGAGATAGTACATCTGCTCCAATGTATCTCTGGGAGTACACTAACTGACTCCCTTCTACACAGCTAGCTAGAACCTCTGGGAACGAGGGAAGATCCACCCCTCTCCTCGATAGCCCTATAATGAAATATATAACCTCCTCAGTGGGCGTGTAGCACTGGTTAGGACCAATGTGGAAAGCCTGTCAGTGGGCATTCCACCTATGGATAATATGTCTCAAAAACACACCATAGCCCTTTAGGGAAGTAGCCTCCTCATAGAACTTGAGGAGGCCTACCTACCTTAGGAGCCCCTCGGTAGCTACTATAATAGGGCAAGGTAACGCATCTCTCTCCCTCTCTCATGCCTCCCACAGGTGAACCATGTCATACTGCTCCTCCTGTTGTTATTGTTGTTCCCCATCTTCTCTGTGAATGATTGACATATTTGTTTTTTTTTTTAATTAAATGAGACATGTATTTAGGAATATACATATATAATCACTAGAAAATTTGGCCCAATTTCTGATGGCAACTTCATCGCTCTTTCAACACATAGTCGTCGCAAGAGCGACAGTTCGAGGACGGACAAAACGTGGTTCACCATAACATCGCAATTCCGATGCCTTGACAAAGTGTCGCAATACTGACACTTTTTCCGTCGCTTCCAAACAAGCGGCGCTCTTCCAACGTTTCCCAAACCTTCGCTCTTCCAACGTTTGTAAAGTGTCGCAATTTCAACGAAATGTGGTCCGAAGTTTTGAACATCTCTCTTCCGACGTTTGCAAACTGTCGCAATTCCGATGCCGTACAAAAGTGTCACAAGACCGACGCATTGCAAAAGTGTCACAAGACTGATGCTTTCTAGAAGCGTCGCAATATCGATGCTTTCCAAAAGCATCGCAATACTGACACTAGGAAGAACTATTGCAATTCCGACGAAATGTGGTCCGACGTTTTGAACGTCACTCTTCCGACGTCTTTGTACGGTTGCTCTTCTGACGTCTCTAAACTGTCGCAATTTCGATGCCGTACAAAAGCGTCGCAATACCGACGCTTTCCAAATGCGTCGCAGTACTGACGCCAGGAAGAACTGTCGCAATATCGACAGATGTCACAAGGCTGATGAAAATGGAAATCGTTTAAAACATCGAAAGACCGACGCTTATAAGGCGTCAGAAGAGCGATGATTACAAAGCGTCGGTATACCGACGGCGGGTTCAATTTAAAAAAAAAATGAAACTTTAAAACAGGACAGTAAATCTCCAATATTTGTAATGAATTGTGGGCATTCCAATTGTTATGAACATAATTCGACTATGAAATATTAATACATCCATTGAACCTTAGTTAGGACAACAATAGTTGACGTATATACGCGTGGGGCCCAGCAATAGCGACATTTCCACATCCAACGGTGGATACTACATCGCTCTGGCCTTGACGATCCAACGATCCAACTGGATATCACACGAGTTATTTTCACGATCATTAACTCGCGATGAGAGTGGGTTTTCAAAACCGCTCAAGGCCATGTGTCGGCCTATGACATTGATCATGTCCAAATGGGGAATACCGCTTACCGTACAAAGGTGGTGCGATATGCCGGAAACCTGTCTTTACTGTGCGGTCCTCAAGGTTCTAACTACTCTTACTCCAGGTTCCGTCCACTTACCAACGCCTTACTGCCATTGAACTGTGCCTCGTTGTTCATCCTTCACGCAACCATACCAAACGAACTCGGGCACGACCATTTCGAGGAGACACGACGCATTGCATATGACACGGTTTATGTCTTATGGTTCCGACAAGGTTAGTATCGACTCTGAAAATCGATACACCGATCCTTGATTCATTCAATCACCTACACATTCACAACACTCATTACGAGGTTTTACCTAGCTCACGGAGGTTCAGCACAGCATCTCCTTGCTCTACCACAGGTGCATGGGAATGTCATTAACCTAATTCACCCTCTGTTCACACAACTGATTATAGAGAAATTCCCCAACTATTTGACACAATTATCTGTGGAATTCACCAATGCTCATAAGTCCTGAGTCATTAGCTCGTGTTCCATCGAGAGCTCAACCAGTCTATATGCACATAACCTCATCACAGGGTTTCTTAATTACCACAGGATTTCAATTGTCTTTCACGAGGATGCGTACATATATTCACACATAGAAAACTTACTCAATCAACGAACATATAATACTAACAGATTCCTTATATAAATGAAATTTCTTATAGTCTCCTGGTCCTCGGCCAGATGTTCGATACAATGGCCTCCTCTTCCCTATGCAGCTCTATGCAGTTCTCTTTCCAGGTCTTCTGTGCAGGTCTATCGACTCTGTCACTGAGGTTTATTTTTATATCAATTACAATGAATCGATTTGAATTTCTCGATGACTCACAAACTCTTCAAATTCCTAAATATGAGACTAACGCTCTGACAGACAGAGATGGACTTCTAGAATTAGCTTAACTTTTGAAATTGACTATATCTTTAGGTGCCCATTAATCATTCGGGCAGTTACATTTTCTCTACAAATTAACTAAATTAGCTCAACTATGGATAATTTCATAGGGAAATAAAACATGAGACCCCCCTTTACATTTATTTATGTACAAAAGTTGTCTTGGGCCTAATGCCCTTGCATCAGATAACATAGTGAGGGGCTAAATTTCCAGAGCTTTCATGCATCTGTAACATCTTCGGAGCATTTTCATGTGGTTTAGCTACCCTTGTCACTCAAATTGATAGTAGATTACAGATGACAGATGTTTTCAGCGTAACAAGAGCCATTTCAGGTTTCATTGGAAACATTATTTAGAAAACACAGTTTGTGCAATCAATCTTCATACCGAAGTAACATATATTCAGTTTCACAATGACCTAATGTCATCATGTACTCAACAAGTCAATTGTTGCAGTGTCATGCAACCTCAAGCCTCAAACATCTTTACAAGTGAGAATTTCAGGTCTGATTTAGAACAAACCTGTTAGAGATTTTACTGAAATCAAGTTACATTCTAATGCTCATTTAATATAGAGATTAAGATTCTGAATCTATGATGTTACTATTGTTGCCACTATTTTTATTGTACTTGTGCCATACCCAACTCCACTAATAGTAACATCAATGTTGAATCCTGATTAGTATCCATCCATGGGATTTTAATGGCCCTTAGATGTAAGATTCACATGCCAAATTGAATCATTTTATAGAATGACTCCATTGCATATTACTGCCTTTCAGCTATGGCTGAGTATCAATTTTACCAATTTGGCTAGCACTTGAATATAATCCTAATTACATCAAATTTCAAAATTTGAGTCTAACCCTAAGTGCATAAAATTCTGTAAAACCCACTTACGCAACACAGTCTAGGAGGGGTTAACATGCCTATGAAGTATTTAAACATTGTTGAGGGCTAAGAATAGTTGGACTTTGCCAACTAACCAAACTCACTTTTGACCACTTCTAGTAACTTTAGCCTGTATATTCTCTCATAAAAAGAAAGCAGGTGGTCCAATAAAAAGAAGGGGACTGGTTGCATGTTTCATTCCATTTTTTTGTCAGCTAAAAGCTTTCCAAGAAGAATAAATCTACTGAACCATGAAACTGATTTTGTTGCTGCCCCAACTACCACTGATATACATCACAATGTGTCATAGTTTACTGCAAGCCTCTATTGAGAGTGGGCAGCACTAAATCCAAGTAATTCCTCTCATCACTTAAAATACACCTCTAAATATAACTAGAAATTTCAAATAGTTAGTAAAGGAAAAGTACAAAGATATAATAGATCTGTGTTGAGCTAAAAACTTGTGCATTCACAACAAAACTGGGATGGATAAAACTTAAAAACAATTATGGACTTTGACAAAAAATCATCTTATGCATACAAAATGAAAGAAGCATTGGCATACTACTATGTTTACAAATTTATGGACAGGCAGAGTGAGTCTTCGGGCAACACAGTTTCATGTGGAGACCCTAGATCCTTGTACCCACAATATCTAGTGACTTATAAAATGATTGCCAAAACAATGCCTTTGCTTTGCATGTAAGAACACCACCTGTATAATGAGGGAGATGTAATATTTTCTAAGCATATTTATACAGAGTGGTCCAAGATTGTTTATTTATGGAAGATACAACTGATTTTGGCATGAAACATGTATTCAAGATTTCAATGTGCCTTATTTCAGGGCCCATTGATGATTTACTATGAAACCTAAACTTTCAAAACAAACACATTGAAATCACAGGATCTCCATCACGAATATCATAAATATTAACTATCTTTTGGGCACTGGCAGTAGATACCATAAGAGGCCCACATGACCTATACCACCAATTTTGATTCTTTGGCACAACATTTGCAAAGACAAAATTTCTCCCCGAGACATCCCTTTCTGCCAAAACTGGAGAGATGGTACTGGACGTTGAAGTGAAGGCCTCTGATTCAGTATGGAATGCCATAATTTATTTATTATAAAAGTCCCATGAACAGAAACCTGAGTCCAATGTACAAGCTGCAGATGCTGCCACAACATATTTACCAGAGCGACCATCTGAACCAGCTGCTCTAATCAACCAGCAATCCCCCCACATGTTTGGGGTAAGCCCATATGGAGCTTTATATTTAGCCTTCTCCTGGAGATTGGAAAAAAATAATACTGAGTATTACTCATACATCAACTACCCTTTATGTTAAGGGAAAATTTAAAGAGTGCATAAATATTCTTGAAATCCCAATCATAGTTTCTAGAAAATTTCAACAGTTTTTGAAATGAACTACATCCTATTTAAACTACATCAAATATTTAGGAAAATCATGTTTTTAAATAGAAATTGGTGAATTTTATTTCAAATATATAAATTTAAACCATGAGAATAATCTAAACCCTAGGATTTTCCCTATTTCTAATAGAAAATCCCAAAATGTATAAATTATAACACCCATAAACCCCAAAATTAAGTACAATAATTAAAACCTCCACACCTCTGAATTTGCTATATCGTGAAAAGAGCAGAATCCATCATCATGTGAAAGAAAAACTAATTCTCCTTCTGATACAAACCAGCCTGCAGTAGATGTCTTATGGTTGAGTTGATTCAATCGATCAGAGGAAACCTCTTCAGTTTCTTCAATATTTCCAAAATGCTCTAGCTTGTTTTCCTGATCATCATCAAAGTCCATATTTTCATCACATTGAGTTAGTTGGGGTTCATTACGATCAGGTCCAGTGCCTATTGCAGAGCTCTGGACATCCAATCCAATATTGGAACTGCCATACTCGTTCCCATTAGAGATTGTAAATCCTGCTTCTGGCTTTAATTCGGTAAGTTCAAGAGCACTATAACTAGATTCAGTTGATTTAGACTTGGTATAGTTGTCCTTTGATTTTTATTCCGATACAACACTATACTTGTGCTTCAACGCAGACATAAATTCTGCAGCAATGGGATCTTCATCTATGGGGCTTATGGATTTGCCCAAAAAACATCCCGAATATCTGATTCATTTTCATTCAATTGATCATGCAAATCCACCCTCGTCTTCAGCACAACAAGCTGAACTAAAGGCTAGTTTTTCAGTAATTTATGGTGGGGTTAAATCCTGTCTTCCAGATCTTGACTATTTAAGCGTTTAATTGGTTTTTTCAGAGACCTGACCATAGAATCAAATGAATCTTGCGAATCCTGTGAAATAATAAACAATAGTAAGGCCATTATTTATTGGTTTTAAATAATAAACAACATGCAAGAAACCCACATAATTAGTAAATTATTTAAAGACAATAATTCCTACATATTAAAATATAAAGTTATAACATACCAGCTCATACTCGAACATAACATATGTATCAATATTCTTCTTCTGTATCTTCTTGATCTTCATCCAACTGATCGACATCTATATCAACATCTGATTTAGAAACGGTGTTGAAATGATCGACCATGTCATCATCAGCATCAATTATGTCATTTTCAATAATATCCTGATCGACATCATCATCAATAATTGTTGCCTCATCTCCAATGCCTGGTTCATCTTCTAAGATATCTTCTTCGTCTGTCAATGCATCTTCCTGCTCATCTGCCACTGCATCATCTTCTTCCTCTACAGTATACTCTACTGGCCTTCCTCTTGGATCATATCTAATAGCAAATGACCATTCGTTATCACCTGGAACCTCTGAGTAAAATACTTGTTCGCATTGGCTTGGAAAAACATAGCGATCTTTCCTGCTTCAAACTGCGATGTTTTGACCATTGGAAATCCATTGGCATGTTGAATAAGTGTTCTGTCATCATCACGTACATTCATTCGTAGCCTGTACCATTTGACGTTGAACAAAACTATTTTGAAGGAATTAAAGTCACACTCAACTATATCATCTAAGAACCCATAATATATATTTTCAGATTCTCGAGGATGTATGTCACTCCTAGAGGAAACATTAGTGACCTGGAATACTACAGTTATCCCACTATCATAAGTTTTCCTGTTATCATCCAACTATTTAACGCGAAATTTACGACCATTGCACCACATAGCCTTGTGGTGTTTCAACTGCAATATGCCAAACATGAAAAAGATGCATTCTCAATTAATAATTAATCATATAATTTACACAGCATGAAAATTAACTAAAAAATCAAACTTGTTGTCACATTATAAATATAGTATAAAATAAGTAATGAATAAAATAGGTTAATTAATTGCTTACCTTTCTATCTTTCAAACCATATGCTAAATCGATTTCCATGTCTGTAACGTTTCCATCTCCACTACGATACGCTTCTCTAATCAATTCAGACAGTAGTTTCCATGATAACCTACCGTCGTTATCTGCTTTACATGTTTCAATCCATTCACTCATCCACTCAAGATTGTTTGCAATGTATAAAAGTAGTGCCTCATAATCTTGAGCACCCGAATAAAAAAACAATAATTCACCAATATTAATAAATATTACTTATAACCATGGTAAATTATATTAATTAATAAAATATGAAAGAATAAGACCTAAATGAATATAATGATCATATACATGATGTAAAAAAATGAAACATTATTTGTATTATACATAATAAATCTTTTACCTCTCACTTTCTTCATTCTACCTTTTCCCAACAGGTGCTCCACTTCAAATTTTTTGATGGAGTTCACATCCCAAATGCAATCCACCTCCTTCATGGCTGGCGCAGCTAATATAGGAAGATAATGACTAATATACGCCATGGATTAATATACCACATATCCCTCCACCATAGAACCCTCAGGTCTTGCTCTTTGTCTAACCAAAGCCTTCAAGGATTTCAGGTGCCTCTCGACCATCCACATTGACCTTGTGTGTACTAGTCCACACATTTCAATATCCTCAACTTGGTGTATCAAGTAGTGTTCTTGTGAATTGAAAAATGTTGGAGGTAGATACTTTCACATTTCACACATAGCCGAGGAATTTCTCTCTTCCAATAATTTATTTCATCTTGATGGATTTCTTTCAATGACAACCATCTGCAAATCATTACGCAAATTTATTTCAATGAAACATAATATATATTTCATTACAAGTAAATTAATACATCATTTCATCAAGTACAAAAAGAAATTGTAGCAATTATATTTTGCATATAAATCAAAACTACTTACCTCATGTATTTACTAAGACCGTATATAACTTGTTTGACATTGTTGTCGAAGTCGTTTGGGAGAGATACAGGTAGAACATACTACAACAATAAAAAATGAATCATTATTGGTTTCCAAATTAAACAGAAAAAAGGAAAATTTAAAATATGTATTCAAGCAATAACATACAAAAACGTATACCAAAAAAATTACCTTAACAAAGGTATGCCAATCATGTGTTTTCACCCCACTAAAGTCACCTTTCTTCGTTAAGATATTATTTATGTTTGAAGCAAAACCTGTTGGAAATTTAATTCTTCTAACGACCTCTTTTACATCATTGCTTTGTTGTTCTGTTAATAACCATGGAATATTATTATAATTTCGACCTCCTTTTTTATTTGATCTGTCAATCACACTTTTCATTGCATGATTCGATTTCTCAATGTCAACACAGATTTTGTCAATTTTATCTCTATCATGTGCACCATCTATGGTTCGCCATAACATTTCTGTCACATTCTTCCCGACATGCATTGTATCAAACAAATGAGCTATTTTTAGGTCCTCATAGTAGGGAAACCTCGCTAATTGAGAAGGATAACATTTCATTCCAGGTGGAAGCACAATATTAGTACCTTCATCGCAACGATGACCTTGATATAAAAGAATAAAATATATTATAAATAAAAATCAAATTAGTTGAAACAAAGTTATATTACGTGCAGTCCCAACCCAACATCTAATGAGCAAACACTTCATGCATTTATCAGATTTCTTACATCATGAAAAATATTTTGTCATCACAGTGATACCCCCTTATGGTACCTTGGAGAGAAATACTAAACCATAATTTCCTCTTTCTTAAGTCTGTGGTGATACAGTACTGTCTAGGCCCCAATAAGCAAAAATCACCCCTTTGTTTGAAGATTTGCAACATCGTGATCAATAACACAAATTAATATACTATGAGTATTTTAAACATGCATCTCTTAAATGTATCAATTTGAATAAAATATATATTATATTAAAAAATTTGCAGAAATACTATACTCTACAAACATATGTTAGTCTTGAGCTCATAAGAATTGTCACTAGGCATTTCCCATTATTGAAATCTCTTCTTCTTGATTGGTTTAGTGATGTCATACATAGTGATGCCATGCCATAACTGTATTAGCTCATCGATAAGAGGATCAATATATACATTCATATCTTTGACCTGGTACTTACCTAATTGGTTCAAAAATTATGGTACATAATAATTACTACCATGATATATGTATATATAAGTAAGTAAATAAATAAAATATATATTTATGCAAACAACGAGAGAAATGAAAATTTTACATTCAAAGAGATAATGTATCAAATACCTAGAATAATCATAGTCAACATTATGTGCTCCCTCTTTATTGACATCCAAGGAGGAATGTTATTGTTGATAATGAAAATAGGCCACACTGAGTAAGTAGATCTAAGCTCTCCGAATGGATTAACACCATTAGCTGCCAATGAAAGCCTCACATTACGAGGTTCATTTTTAAAATATACATATTTTTCCTCGATTTATCTAAATGCAGAACCATCTGCAGGCATTCAAAGAACACCATCTCCACTTCTATTCTTTGAATGGTAATCCATAAACTGTTCTATGCTGTTACACTTGAACATTCGCTGCAAACTTGGAATTATGGGAATATGATGAAGAACCTTTTGAGGCACCTTTTTGGTTAGTTGATCTGTTCGATATCTACTGGTACCACATTTCGGACATTCTGTTTTCAACGCATGTTCTCCATAATATATAATATGATCTTTAGGACATGCATCTATAGTGTTATATTCCATTCCAAAGTGTTTCATAATAGCATGTATATCTCGATATGTTCCAGGTAAATTATTTGGCGATGGTAACAAATATTCACCCAACAATCTACAACATAAACAAAAACTAGTGTCTTGTAAAGATTATTAATCATATATATATATATATATATATATATATATCATAGTTATTAAAACCGGAACCGGTGACTGGACCGGTGGAGCTAATGAATCGGGTTTTGAACTAGAACCGGTCTAACCGGTAGCGATCAGATCTCAATCAACCGGTTTTAAAAAAATACATTAAATAATTATTTTTTAATAAAAAAAAAACTATTTTTAAGATTTGAAACCATGATTCCAAGCCAATAGAGACAAAATATGAAAATTTTGCTCATTTATATACCATGCAAAGGTGAATATATCAAAATGGCACCAAATGCAATACATATCATCGAAAAATACATAAGCAAACTTGTTGAAGTAATGTATCAAGTTTCTCTTATATTATTCACTGTGTTTTATTGCTGAGTTAATATTATAATATACAATCTGTCCCTACTCAGATCTATTGTCAATTCATTGTATCAGCCTTAAAGACAATTATGGGTTCAGTATATATATATATCAGACCAGCATTTTGAAGATCATGTATTCTTCATTATCTATGTTTGCTTGACAATAAATTTCTAGAAAAACATCTACAACACTTAGAGGTATTGAATTGGTTTATGAAACCCACTATTAGTGCTATTTGTAACAAGTTGAGAGAGCATTACAAATTCAGCAGTCTACTCACAATGTGTTTGACGAAATTTATCACTAAAAAGATTCATTAAAACACAGAAAACTCAGTGGCCAGTTTAGTGTATTTCCAAGCAGGAATTTTCTAGTGGTCAATTTATTATTGCGAGTCACATTTTCATTAGGTTGTATGTTGTTTTCCCTTAAGTGGCATCAGACCATTTGCATCAGTCTTGATGCCATGATCAAATTGCTTGTATGCTGTGTGAAATGTTTTGTATTTATGTTTCTGCTATGTGTGAGCAGAGAGAGAGGGTCTAACAGTTCCTAGCTAAGTGTGAAATAAGGTTGCTGTTGATTGTTTTGAGAACATAATTTGTCATCAAGTACACTTGATGAGTTGCATGCTGCCAGGGATTTTATGCTAGCCAGCTTTGTATTTATCAGTCATCATGTGTATTGTTGTTACTATAAGGTGTTGAGTATGATTTATTAGATAAGTTTGTTGCTAGTATAATAGAGGAATTTGCAGCTCATGGAGGAGACACTAAGGAATTTGCAACTCATGGAGGAGCACCTAACTGGCCGGTTAAGTACGGAACCGGCTATTTTAGTACTTAACCGGCCGGTTAGGTTCGGTTAACCAGCCAAAACAGGTGAGAATAGGCTATTGACTGGGTTGCAAGGCCGGTTCCAACCAGTAGCCCTCCTGACTGGTTACCGATTCAAACCGGCCGGTTTTGATATATATATATATATATATATAAATTATTATTTTACACATTTATTACAACTAAAAAAGGGGAAAATAATCAACATTTACATATATGTGATCATATATACATATTGCATACCTTAGGAGTTGTGTCAACATCTGTTCGACAGATTATTCATAACCTTTAAGTTCACCAGCAACAATGTAGCAGAGAGAAGAGTTGCATTTGAGTGTTCAAAAAGTCATTCACTTGACCTTTCAATTAGAGGTACATCATAAATATTTTCACTGCTATCTCCACCATCATCATCTAACTCACCATACAAGTCTTGGAGCATTTGATTTGTCCCATCATTAATGTGAACTATCTCATTACTGTCATCATGATCTGCCTCCATGGGATCATTAAAATTACCTTCATCATTCGCTTCATGTTCTTCACCTTGTACAACATCATTTCCAATACTAATATTTGTTGCAATATTCTCTTGTACTGGTGCAAAATCACCTAATCTACTACTATTTAGCTATGGAAGCTGGTTGATCATCTGCAAAAAGTTGGGGGGCAACTGTGCCTTTATGAAATTACAAACATTAATAATTAAACATTAGTGTGCATATAACAAATATTAAAATAATATAAAATTTTACGATATAATCAAAATGAAGATAGATAATTAATTACCATGGGATGATAGTCATTCGATCCACCATCAATGTGCCCATATTTCCTACAATGCATTGTTGTTGTTTCTATTAAAACTCTAACATTATTTCTCATAAAACATTTTTTACAAGGGCAATAAACTCTACCATCACCCCTTTCACCCTTTTGAATTTTTTTTCCACCTCCAATGTTTTCTTCCATTGATGCAAATTATCCTATAAAGAAAATAATAAATCTCTCTCAATGGTGTAGAAAACCCAAGACTTGTTGAACTCAATGGGAGCTCAATATATAAGCAAAAATAAAATAAAAGTGGGCATTTTACAAATTGTGGGCTTTTTACAAAATGTGGGCTTTTTACAAAATTGTGGGCTTTTTAAAAATTGCGGGATTTTTTTATTCTTAATGCATTTTCTGTAGAATACTAAAAATATTTTTCCAAAATTTGAGATGCAAACTGTAGTCTCTACTACATTTGGAAAATTGGAGGTTTATAAAAGAAACTGCTTCACAAACGTGGAACTACCTTAAGAATGATTATGGTTGATATAAATATTAGAGCATGGCAGTTAAATGTAGTAGTTATGCTAAAATAATGAATAACAGCTTGAGAGTGCTCTTCAGATACTGTACGAATGCACCAAATTAAAGTTGTACCATTACTAAAGATAAATGGCCAAAAATAGTCAATTTTGATATCGTGAAGTTATGTCTTTCTCGGTAGAAAACTGGGGATAAGATGGAAAATATGAGAGAACTAAGTTCCAAGGAATAAAAAACCAAGTCCAACATAGTTCTGCCTTGAATCAGAGACAAAACAAAGCTACCCAAAAAAGTGTTTGAGAGCACCCATTGAAGCTCCTATATATAGCAGAGTCAACATTTTCCTATTGAACAAGTTTGTATAGTCAAAGCCACGGAAAGATCAGATAGCCACGATCCTAAATGAGAACAAGAGCCAAAGCTAAGACATATCCACGTTTAGCAGAACAAGACAACCATAGCAAAGGACTTGACCACAGAACCAGATCATGAGAGATAGCAAGATTCTTGCTTCCACTGTGGAAATGTAGAAACTATACAAGGGCTTTGCTTCCAGCAGATTTCATTGTGACAGTAATTGCTATGGTGTTGTAAGCGCTCATTAGTATAATCTTAAAGCCATTCTGGAATTCTTTTAACCTGGAGAGGGTTTTCTGTGGTTATAAATCCTCATGTTCAAATTCCATTGTGGATTGGTTGTGTTTGATATTATGTTTTTACTGTCCGCAGTTGAATTTTCGCACATAAAATTATCAGTCTAAAGCGGAGCAATTTTGCGATGTTTCTTTTGCTTCCTATTGTGAAGTATTTCGCTTAGAACTCTACTCGTTGTAACAGAGGTCTTGGGCATAGAACAAGGGACTTGGGTTTTTTGGAATCAAACTTCAGGTTAAGATGCTCATCTGAAGAATGGCACAGTGAGCCTTAGCATGGAGTTGGGAGTAACAATTTGAAGTGCAGGTAGGGCATTGTACGATAGACCAGTTAGATTTCTGGACCCTAATACAAAAGTTTCTTCTTCTTTCAAAACATGTTTCTCATTTTCTGTAACCAATGTGGGTCCTGTTCTTGTTTCAATTAGGGATGGATTAGCATTTGTTATTGCTCTAGATGATCACACTCTGGGTAGCCCTGGAGGCTATTTGGGGGTGATGAGTCCAATAGGTCTTAATGAACTGTTTCCCTCACCGGGGAATACTATTGCAGTGGAATTTGATACTATTTTGGATGTTGAATTCCATGATCCTAATGGAAACCAGTACCTTCAGCTCCAGTACCTGTTCACAAAAGAGGGTGCCATAGTCATTCATGCGTGTAGAGAGGGTGAATTGCAGGCATTGCAACAGGAGGTGTTGTTGTTGTTGCATTGGCCACTAGATTTTTTGTCTGGTTCTGTTACAAGCGCAGAGTATTGAAAAGGACAGACAAATTTAGTTCAGATATTGTGAAATTTCCTCGGAAATTCACCTACAAAGAGCTCAGCAATGCTACGAAAGAATTTTTTTGAATGTGATTGATAATCGATAATTGCAAGCAAGGGTAATCCCGTTGTGAAACCCAAATTTCTGAGCATTTTCTAAAACCTGATGACATAGTCATTGTAATGAACAAGCGCCTAGGTCCATATTATGTCCAAATCTACCAAGCACCAAGATCTATAAAAAAAATCCACAGTATCTGCGAACTAAGAAGAAGAGGTAGAAAATGTATTCTGCTTACCTGTTCGAATAGTGGTTGGGGTTTACCACGGCAAAAATTTGACAGAGCCCATGTAGCATTTCTTATCATTGAAATTCTGGCAGTATCATTCAACTGGGCAAGCACTTGCCTCAGAGCTCCATGAATGAGGGCAAGATCCCTAAATGTTGCAGAGTCTCCAGCAATATTTCCCAAAGCCCAAACAGCCTTACACGAACACCAGTTGAACTCAAAGTTGGGTACTAGTTTTTTAAATCAAATTCCAAAATTACAGACATAGAAAGATAGTTGGGAAGAATAATTTTATGCCTCTAAAATAAACATGCTACCTGTTCTCGAACATTATCATTCCCAGAGGTAAGAAGTTCCACAAATATAGGCAGTGCCCCGTAACCAATCACAACCTTTGTATTCTCAGAGGCTCCAAAAAAACCCAAATAGGGTCAACCCTACTATAGGAGGAAGGGCCTGCAGTAAGAACTTACCATTTTGCAAGAGCTGAGGGTGAATGTTGTTGTACAAGAGCTAAGGGTGAATGCTGAGGGTGAATGCTATTCTGCAAGAGCTGAGGGTGAATGCTGAGGGCGAATACTGTTCTGCAAGAGCTGAGGGCGAATGCATGCATGATATCAGACGTTAATGTAGTTTTTAAAAAAATCATTTTTATGTAGCGTGCATTTGATTTTTTGAATTTCAAATCATTTTTATTTACATTTTATTTTTGCATTTCTAATACAAGTGACAAACAAATTTCTACAAGAGGTTGAAATTTTTACTAGAATAGCCATGAAAGACTAATTAAAATGGCTTAAAATGCAAGTGGAACTTCAAAATAAATGTAATTGAAGGTTCTCTCCAGTAAATTTTTGCAAAAGTGCTTACATTATTTAAGTTATCTAGGATATTTTTTTGTATTACACAATCAAAATTAAATAATGAAATAGTTGGGTAGTCTTATTGTTTCAAATTAGGACACAATTTTCAAATGGTGATAAAGTTTCATGTGATGATTAACTAACAATATTCTCCTTTCCTATCCTTGAAAAACTATACAAGGTTCCCTGTTGCCACATGAAACCCTAACTCATGTAGCAGCATAGGACCAGTCCTCCATTTTTCCCGTCATAAGGCATTTTGCACGTATTTGACGACTAGAATTTGCGGATTCCCATTTTCCGTGAGGTGCTAGGAAGGATAGAAGACTTAATTTTGACGTTTGAAATTTTTTCAAAAACGTTCTTACGCCCTTTAATTTCCACTTACCAATAATTTTGCAACACTAGTCCTCTTTGCAATTGCAAGGTTGTACTCAAAAAGTAAGGAAAGTTACTTTTTTGGCTCACTCAAAATTAAAAATTTAATAAAGGAATTACCACTTATCATTATTGATATTTTAAAATTAGAATCAATTTAGTTTTCCCCTTCCTATTACAAAAAGTTCACAAATCCTTTCTTTTACATAAAACACCAAATAAAGAATAAAGCCCGTTGCCCTGCAAACTTCCAAGGTTGTGATTAGTGAAGCAGTGAAAAAGTAAGGCTATAGCACTAAAAAATTAGAATGCCAATCTGCCCCAACATGAAGTAGTGCTAATATAGCTGGTGGCTTGGCTTGATGGTCAAACAGTGAATTACAGAAGCACAAAATAAAAGCTTTAGGCATCTAGTTCCTTACACTTGCACTCTCAAGGCATTCAGACTTAGGCCGAGCTCAAGATTGGCTCCGAGGAAACTAGATTGGCTCATTAACCTACCATATTTTAATTTCATAAGGTATGTTCGAAGTTTGAACAGCTATGGTAATTTATTGTTGTGAAATCATAGTTCTAAATTATCTATTAGTCTTTGAGCAATGTAATATATTAATTGTAAGCAGATTCATTAAAAAAATTCAAATTGATTTTAGCATGAATGATGAAAATTTATATATTAATTGGTTTTTAGGAGTATTTGTATTATGTAGGAGCACTGGAAAGAAAAATCAAGACTTCATTTTCTGTTTTCCTTATTTTATTGGGCTGAACTGGAGAAAATTGAATATGAATAGTGAGTTAATTGTAAGATCAATGGGCCAAGGCCATACATCAGCATTGACCACAGTGGGGAAGTATAAAAGCATGGATATTCATGCAAGTATAGTTATTAATGTAAGATCAAAGTTAACTCTTAGCTTCACTAAATAAATAGAAGGAAAAGATCTAGCATCAACTGAAACTCACGTGAAAAAGTAGATGAAAAATGTACAATCATCCAATGGAGAGGTAATCTATAATTATCTAGTAAGACTCTTGGCTATGCCTTGAGACTAAACTAATTCTCAATATTTTTGAATAATCATCCATTGGAATTTAGTAGGAAAACCATAGTAAGTCATTGTCCAATGGCCATGCAAAAATATATAAAAAATAATATTTGTTGGTTGTTTTTCAATGGGTGGACCATGATGGGACCACTGAGAAGGTGGGGGTGTTTTTTTAATCATGGAAGTGAGGTTTAGTAGATTGATAGTCAAGTTACCATTCCCTATAGATTTTCTCGATCAATTTATTCATTCATTGAACTTTGATTCATTCCTACTGTTTTGATACACAATCCAATCCAGTTGAGTCTTGAGTCTTCATTGAGAATGGCATTCATAGGTTGTCAAGAAAGAGGTTATCATGCACACACACTATTATTTTCTTGGTATCTTTGTAACTATGTTCAGCCCGAGTTCTATATTTTTAAATTATCATAATAGTTCGTGATTATTAGGCTTTTATTTTGTCTTTTAAGAATTTTAATTTAATTATTATTAATCATTAAATTAAATATATATATATATATATAGTTATTATAGTTATTAAACTTTCAATAGAATTATTAAACTTTCAATGGTACATCAACTTTCATACATGAGAAAATAGATACTGACAAATGGTACATCATGGCCTAATTAATTTCGCTCAGCAATTTCAAATGGTATAACATTTAGTCAACAGTAATCATTAATTTCTGCACACAGAGATTAATTTCTCTGGAAGGCTGAGATTTATTTGGCTTGTTATTCTTATAAATACATAGACAATTAATAGAGAGATTGAGGACAAAAAAAAAATCTAGCGCTTAGTCTCCACTACTCAACATGATTTTGTGAGAAATAATACATAGATAGATTTCTCTGAGTGCCTTAGCATTCTTTGGCTCATTATTTTAATCACAAAAACAATAAAAAATGCACTGAGGATCTTTTCTTAGTCCGATTATGCAATTTTTATAAGACAGATTATGGAATATTAATAATAAACATGAATTTATTGCAATTTAGGGAAAGCTCGTTCATGTTTTTTTCTTTATATTGGAAGGTTACTTTCTTTTTGAAGTAATTTTTAGTAGATCATAGCATATATTGAGGAAATATTAGTTTGAAAATAATCATTTATTTATCTGGAAACTTTAGGTATTAAAAGTACATGACACAGATATATCACACTCCAAAATCCAAAGAAAATGGAAGAGCGTTCAATTTTTTTAATCAAAATTTTATTGGTGAAGGGTTAATTTATTACGAGAACGTCATTAATGAAGTGAAAATTTTTAAACATAACGTTTATTGACTAGAAAAATAATGACCAAAACGTCAAAAAAAATTGTCTGACGGGTAAAGAGAAATCCAAATTCCAACCCTGCCTGCCACTTGTTGGTGAGTGGAGGTTATTCACTTTTCATTTACAGCTTACCAGGTTACTCATGTTACCAATATTTTCACATGGCTCACTTTTAGGTGACTACTTATTGTACTTCTTATTTATAAATAACAATTGGTAGATAATTGTATTATTTGAAATCTATAACAAATCCAAGCAACAAAATTACAACAAATAGAAAATTATGCAAAAAATTCACCAGGGCAGTAATGTGTGGATACCCTATCATTTCTTAGATCCTCATAACTTACCAACACCTACTATATTGGTATACACATAATATGGCATTTACCTGAAGTATTTCATATGTATCTAAAGGTAAATAAGTTGTATGACAATTGTTATGGCAGATATAAGATGTGTATTATAGTTTATATTTCAATTTTTCTTAAGTAGCATGCATGTGCGGTTCATATAGTGACTGCAATTACCAAATATATTTCAGTGAAGATGTGAAGATGATCTCTCATTAGGTCCTAATTACTTAAAGCATCATTAATTAGATTTCCAAATGAATAAAATATGCTAACAAAATAGTAAAAACTAGGAAAACAAATCATGCTTTAAAAAAATATGGCACAATGAGTCACACTCTGAGATTTATTTAATTATTCATCAAGTGTCACTACAACATATATATGATCACCATTACCATATAAATGGGACATGTGACCATCATTTTGGTTTCTCGAATGACATTCCACATCATGAGCATTGTTTAGGGTTGATTGTGTTGATTTTTTTTAAACAAATCATTTATACATTTTATGGAAATTATAGACACAATTTATAATCACATTACAATTTCATGATGTATGGATATTCCTTATCATTTCTTAGATACTCAAAACTTACCAACACCTAATATATTGATATACACATCATATGGAATTTACCCCTAGAATGCCACATGTATCCTAAAGCAAATTAGTTGTATGGAAATTGTTGATGCAGGGCCATTAGGCTCAAAACAACCTTTGTCCATAAATAAATGTAAACGGGGGTCTCATGTTTTATTTCCCCATGTATTTATTCATACTTGAGTTATTTTTAGTTAATTAGAGAAGAAAATGTAGCTGCCCGAATTATTAATGGGCACCTGAAGAGATAGTCAGTTTCAGAAGTTAAGCTAATTTTAGGAGTCTGTCTCTGTCTGTTAGAGGGTTAGTCTCAGAGTTAGAGATATGAAGAGTTTTGAGCATTAGAGGAGTTGAGTCGATTTAGGGTTTGTATAAAAATAATCTTTATAGGCATAATAAGGCAGACCTGCATAGAGAACCACATAGGCTACGTAGGACTATCTTAGAGAGAGAGTAGAGGAGAAGGGCCAAGTAATTCGAAGATTTGGTCAAGCCAAAGTTGTAAGTACTTCATTGCATAAATGTAGAATTATTTCAATGGCATTGTGCATTTGTCGAGTTAATTATGGCGTGAATGGTTTCTGTGTCCCGATAATCAACTGTATAGTAGTATGGAATACATACTCGATAATTGTGGTTTAATGGGGTCCTGTATGTTGAAAGAGGAACCGAGTCCTTTCCTGAATTATTAGCCTCTGTGCGAGAGGTTCTATCCTTTCCCGAACCCATTAGATATTATTTTAACTCAGTGTAAGAATTTCCAGATGAATAAAGTTGTGTGATAACCTATGTTAAGCGCCATGACAGTGGACGGTGTGGCATTGGACAGTGGTATGGAAATGTTGTGGTCAAGACTCATGTAATACAGTGGGAAATTCCATGGTAGAGAGGGTAGACAGGTCCAAATTATGGATCTCCCCACAGTGTAATAGAGAATTGTGCTTGAGCCTTCGATTCAAGGTTCGATCGGTGCTACCACGTACATAGAGCCGGCGTGTGAAGGAACCTCATGGAGTGTGAGTCCTTAATTGAAGGAAAACAAACTAGTATAGGAAGATGCGATTCAAAGGAGTGGAGGCGAAGTACAATTAAAGAAAGCTTGACGGAACCTGGAAGATAAGAGGCGGAACCATGACCGAAGTGCACAGTAAAACCACCGTTTGGAAAATCGGCGATATCGCGCAAGTTTGGAGGTGGTAAGCAGAATTGGTGAAAAGGACACGACATATGTCTCCATGAGACACGTGGCTGAGGGCAGAATTATAAAAATTTTCTCATCGCAGATTAACCCTTGGGCGTGTTCGTTACGCGAGATTTCGTTGTTTCCGTTGGATCCTCCAAACCGGTGCGATGCTCCATCGACCGTCAAATTGAGAGGTAAATTACTGTGGAGCCAAGAATGGTTTATGTATGACCATTGAGTTATAGACCAAAGTCGAGATTTTTTACGATCTTTGATGATTGGCAGAGATTATAATAAGGAGGACTGTATAATTATGTGAATGGCCGTGCGTTTGGTTGAAACCAAGTGACGGAGTTCAAATTGACAAGGTCAACATACATTAAACATCACGGTTGAAATACGAGAGGGTCGAGCAGTTGATACATTTGAATATCAATTCAAATATGTAAAATGAGTGAGCCAAATGTTTTGGTGTTTAATTCCTAAGTGGCTTGTATTTATTGGGGTATATATTAATGAGAGTAGGCTAGTCATTATATTCAGGGTGTGTAAAGAGCGGTTGAATGTTGATAGGTATGATGGGGATTAGACCATAAAACGTGGGGACTTATAGTATGGTTTAGAACCATCAAGTGAATAAGTTCCGCATGCGAGAAGGCATGGCATAGGCCTTGTTAGCAACCTATAATATAGGATTCATAATTTTGACTTGACTATTGGTAATTTTGTAAATTTGTACATACTTTGCCTTCTGCAAGTTGTATTCACATATTTCTAAAAAAAAAAAATCAAAATGAGGGTAAAAAAGTCCTAAAAGAACAATCAAAGGACTTAGAAAAAATAAGATACCCCAAAGAAAAAATGAATAAAACATGAAAGTGAGCAAGCATAAATGCCACTACTTTTTACTTTTTGACTATGGCAGAGTGTCAATAAATGCCATCAGTCCATGATGAGTTAAACAGTTCAATCTTAACTTGTCATTGTTTCAACTTCCTTTGTTATAGATAGAGAATAATGAGTTGTTAGATAGTTTAATCCTAACAATTCAGTAGTTAGGTAGAGAAATAAAGTGAATCCAACAGTTTAATCTGGATTCATGGATGAAATAAGTGTAGAATTAGATAGTTTTACTTGCTTTTAGAAATAATAAATTCTGTGAAGGTTGCTAGCTTAAATGCACCTACTACAAAGGAAGAAAAAAATGTTAGCATGGTAAGATGGGTAGGTAGAAGAAGGTGAAAAGTCTCAATGTAAATATCATTCATCATGGGCTGCAAAATAACTAACTTCCCCTTCCCATAGTCATGAAACATTCTAGACTATCAATTAGAAAGGCTCAAGGCATTTCCTTGACTTTTGTTGGGACCGGACCCAAGGCTCTATGACTGATCAGTTGAAAGTGTGAAATGTCTATATTAATCCCTAAATCACATCATTTACCATTCATGCACTCATTTTCGCTGAAAAATCCTAAGTAAAACTTTATTTTTACGTAAAGATACTCTAATCCTCATTTGATTAACTTCCTACATCATTTCAAAGCATAAAGCCCTCAAAATCACATTTTATCCTAAGTCTAAGTGATAAAGTTATTATAATGCAAATTTTCTTTTTAATCTTCACTTTCTTAGTTATATTTATGTGTTTTTGAATATACATTGTCCCCTTGTCATATTAACTCTAACTTATGTATTAAATCCCTACAATTGACCTTTTCCTATTATATAACTCCTTTTATAAATAAATCCCAAAAACCCACTTATTATAACTTAAGCCAAAGTATTTTATTCCCACATGCTTAAATAAAACCCCCCTTATAACCCCTTTGGCTAAAATTTTATCCATATATTTAATCCCGCCCCTATGGTAATTAAGTTTTCTTGATTTGATTTACCATATAAATAAAATATATGAAGAAAAAGTTTAAAACATATGTTATATATGTTTTAAATCAAAAATCACCAGAAGTTTCATCTAAACTAAACTTCAATAAAAATGACTATTTCCCTTGTATATTTTTCGCCCCAAGTCCCTTAACCTAAGGTTAGAACCTTAACCTTACTTTTTCCCCGCATACATTACGCCTAAATCCCAGACCCTAACCACAATTCGAAGCCTTGGTAATCCTTCCAAACACTTGATTTTCCAATAAGAATAAGTCATTTTTGTATATATGACTAAACCAAACCTTCTCCCGTCGGATTCATTTTTAACCGTTCGATCCCTAGAATCCATTTGATCCTACAGTAATACACTTGCGTGAAATTTTTTAATACATTTATCTCTCCCCATCATGTAAAATTCCTACCGTCCGATCTATCCTTCATCTCCCAAGATCAATGGCCTAAAGTAAACCCGATAACTTACCTTTTCCCCGCACCTTTCCTTTTGATCAAGGCCGTTCGCTCGTTGAATCTAGATCTGACGGCGCTAATAAATTTTTGTGCTCATAAAGTAATCGTTTGATTTCTTGGCAAAGCCACATGAAATGGGTGGTTTTTCCAAACCACCCCGCGCTTACATGTCGCCACCATGTTGTATCACGTTCGAAAAGCTAATTTCCACTTACCACCATTTACCCGCGCGAATACCACTGGCGGTATTCCCTAAACTTCACCCATTAATCCCGTGTTTAATGTCATTTAACTATGGTTATACCATCGTTTAATACATTAAAATTATATTTTTCATTCAAATTTTCACCTTTTCGCTTTAAACCTGTCAAAACATTGCAGAACCATTTTTCCTCAAAATCACGCCGTTTGAACCCTGAGAAACTTTTCAGATCCATTTTCAACCTACCAGTACCATTTTTCAATGCCCATTTCCCTAAATTTCCATTACAAAGTACTACATTGTCCTTTGTGAAGCCATTTTCTAAAAATTGAAGACTGAGCACCTCTGCAACGTCTTCAACCGAATTCCGCTGGTTCTCCAGGTACTTTTCTTCGAACTTTCCCTCTGAGATTTCAAAATTCCTGTCGATTTCAAATAATTACCAAAGTTACTGCAAAAAAGTGTCCATTTTTCAGGGGAAACTCTGTCAAAATTTCCCTGGAATCCCTAATTTCCCTTTCTCGCAGTTTTTTCCATACCCTGGTCCGTTTTGCTATTGAAATCGATTTTAAATACACGTTCTGAGCTTTAAATTCCTTGCATTTCCTAAAAACCCTGCTCAGAAACCCCATTTTCAGTAGAAATTCGCCAAGAAACCCCTGTTTCTCATAAAGGAACTTAGCAAACCATTTAAGCTTGCTTCGTTCATATTAAAAATGACCAAGAAATAGGTAACCCCCAAGAATGGAGGCCCAAAATCTCAAAATAAGTCTTCTGCAAAGATTCCTCAGCCTATGTCCTTCAAAATCGACAAACCAACTCCTGCACTCACGGCTGATTCTACAGAAGTGGTCAGACCAGTCCGGCCTCCAGTCATTTCTCCAGATAAAAACACCTTAGTTGATCTAGACTATAGAATACTAGACCCTAATGTAGAATTTAACCTGCTTTATGTCTATAATTGGTGCTATGGAAAATCAGTGGAAAATGGTGACAAAGATATTCCAATTTGGGAATCCAATCTGCCTAGATATATTGTCCCTCTCACTCATTCTATTCCTGACTTTATCAGATTATGCCAAGCCTATTATATGCTAGAACAAAGATGTATTGTAAACAAAGAAAAAGAGATCCTATTTTACATCACTAAAGAGTCGATAAATTCCATGCTGCAAATGAATCATGACGCAAATTCTGCTTCCCTATCAATAGAAGATTTAACCCAACTATATCTTGACTTGGATTTCAATACTAGTTTCAAAATATACCAAACTTTTTTTCCAAATCAAGTTGATATTCCTAAGTTAAATCCTCCTTTCGACACCTTTGATTTCCCATATGAGACTAGACAGATTGTCTCAATGCTCTCCTTCATACTAGGATACACCAGTGATGAATTCACTGATGTGGCTATCCTAGGTTTTCTGTCAACTCTAAGCCCTGGTCAATCACCATCCATTCAGTTCAATTTTGCCAGATTTATTACTGAAAGTATGCATTATCAGTTATCCAGATTATCAGAAGAAGGAGTTTTCAGATACTCCACTTATCTACTCCACCTCTTCCTATATTATCAAACAAATAAGTTTCCAATTGAATGTCAGAAAGTGGATGCAGAAGGAAAAGTTCTGTCAGTAGTATTTTGGTCATCTATTCTGTGGAAATGGAATAAAGAGTATAGTTTTACAGATTTAAATGACTCATTTATAGCCCCTGCTATGTATCTCTTGGAAAAAGAGGAGATCCCTAGGATCAATGATGAGACAAGAAGAATTCTGCAGTTATCAGAGAGCTACAAAACTGAAGATTGGTATTTATATAAAAATCATACAGAAATCAGAGTGTATGGCTCATCCCTAGCCCCATATAAGTTACCCAGATTTGTTACTACAAGAATATTTGCTTTAGAATATCTGAGACAACTATTGAATGTAGATGAAATCAACTTCATAGCTTCCAGGAAAAAGACCCAATTTAAGCTGAAAAATCAAATTGGGCCATTCATTGTGAATAATAGAGAAGTTGCCAATGAGATAAATGTCAGACTTAAAGATTATAAGTTCCCATTTAGTTTTACATGGAATTATGACCCACAAGGTATTTTGAGTACAAAAAGGGTAAAATGTAAGTTTCCTGTTTACTTGCATGATCCTAAGCCCCATATTGAAAGATATGTAAATAAAATTGAATGGGAGCCAAACACCCTATCTGATGATGATTCACAAGCAGTACAGGTAATACAAGTAGACAATGGCAAAGGAAAATAGATTGAAAAAACACATGTGGATTCTACAAGCAAAGATACTGATAATGTACATAAAAGAGACAGAGAAGGAGATAGTTTCATAGCTGAGACTATTGAGGACACAAAATTCAGAATTCCTTATAGTAAAAGAAGCAAGTCAACAGAAGAAGAAAAGGATAAGGCTGTAAATTTTGAAACAGATGATGAAGCAACAAGAATAGTCACTGAAACATTAAAATATCTTCAAAATTTAAAAATTGGAACACAAAAAAAAGATACAATCATGAAGGAAAACTAGGCTACTGTCGATTTGCCTCCTTCATCTCAGGAAATTGACAATACAGAGTCAGCGATTCAAATCAAATTCAGACAGATTAAAGAGAAGAATGAAGAGATCAAGAATAAAGCTTATTTTAAATTTATTAAGGAAAATCCTGGAAAAAAAGACAGGCTTCTTTATGCATTTGATTATTCATCCAATAAATTGGTAATGTCATTCTTGAAGCCTACAATGGCTGAGCCAAAATCAGTGGCAGATTATTCCAAACAGATTTTGAAGTGGATGTAGATGCCATTCATGAATTATATCAAATTGAATTTCATAGGAGCAATACTGAAATGCTATATTCCAAAATTTTCAATAAAAATATGAAATCAATTAGGCTTGAGAAAACAATGCTCAACCTCCAAAATCAAATGAAGTTGGACAAAGCCTCACTGTATGCTAACAATTTAAGAATAAAAGCACTAGAAGATATAGTGATTGAAGCAGGGGGTGACCTAGCCAACATTGAAGGGGAAAAAGAATTAATTAAACCGAAAAATGAGGATATAGCTGCTCTTAGAAAACAGTTGACGTTGTCTCAGAGTGAAAACTCTCAAGCAAAAGAAATTCTACAACAAAAAATAGAGAATGATGAATTAAAGTAGCTTGTACATCAAATGACAGATCAGATAAAAACAATGGAAATTCAAACAGAAGCTCTAATGAAAGAGAATGAAGAACTAACAAAAGCACAACCAATGGTCATCCCTACAGTGATCCCCACTGTAAACACTGTTATACCATCTACTTTGGCAGAACACTTGGCACCGAAAGGAGTACTGGCAACTGCAGTGCCAATTACTTCTCAGGAAATCTCTGCCTCTTCTTCTTCATCCTCACAGAGGAGCACACTACAAGACCAAGCAGCCGTGATCAAAGCCATGGAGGACATATCTATTAAAGATAAAGATATTCTTAGTTTTAAAGGCATTATTAAAAATTTAGAAAATTCCAAAAATGATGCCTTGATCACTTCTAAAGGACATGAGAAAAGGGCCGATCGACTACAAGAACAGGTAAAGATTCTGCAAGCACAATTAAATCTTACAGATCAAGTGGCCTATATAAAAAATCATTTATGGACCAAAATTATTGAAGGCATTCATTCTCAATGGCGTTAAATTCGGATAATTTATGAATAGAGGCAGTTAATTCAAGTTGCTAGTGCAGAGATTGACAAGACTAAGAGGAAAATTGACAATAAACCAGCCCAAGCAATCCAACTCATAGATTTTTTAAACAGTAAAACCAGGGAAGAGTTGGAAGAGTTGAAAATTGTTGATAGAACAAAAACCATTCTTCAAATCAAAAAGGTCCTGAACAAAAGAAACATAATGAGTAATCTAGAGGACCGGTGTAAAGACATGAATGTATGCATCTCAAGATTTTTAGCCAAATACAAAAAATTTTCAGAAGCAGGTTTGCCTGATATTCACACATTGAATGACAAGTTAATGCCTCGGAAAGATTATGATCTAAAAATCAGAAATCATGCAAAAGAACAACCCAGACAACCACTGCCTCAAGGATCACCAATAGGCAAAATACTTCTTCAGTATTTTGAAAATATGTTCTTTTTAGATAATGAGATCAGGCATATGTTAACTATTGAGCCTAAATTTGCCAAGTATACAGAGGCAGATGAAAGTTACAGAAAATTGAAGACTATGAAGATCCCCTCTATAGAAAAGTGGCAAGAATTCACAGATTTGCTGTGAATTTAATGGATAAAAAACAGGAAATTCACTTGGAAATTCATTATTTACTGTTACCTCAAATGGTAAAAATACAGGGTTAAAGTGTATCAGTAGGTGAAAGAGTATCAATGAAAATAAAGTTATTGTTGGTTATTTTTTAATTACCACAGCAAAACAGCTCAAATAAGATGAATAAAGAGTATCAACGTTGAAAGTTAGAGGAAAGGAAAGTTATTTAACCACTTTCCCCGATAAGATGCACCTAATGCTAGTAGTACACACATCACAACAACAATTAGTTCAAATTAGAATAATCAGTTCTATTTTTGTTTGTAAAAAGTTAACAGCTTGCAAACTGTTTTGTAGCTGTCCCTCTTTTTAATTTTTCTTTCCTGTTTTTTATTAAAACATTATCTCAATTCCTGAGATATTTTGTAAATAGTTTTTTGTATAAATAATTCACAATTCAAAGTATTCTGTGTGAATAAAATTTCTCAAGACAACTATAGTCTTATTTGTTGGTTATATTGAAGTTGGTGAGTCAATTAGTGAAAGCAGCAGACTGGAAAGAGATTAGAGAAATCATAGCTAAGGATTCTCGTGGTGGCAAGATAAGTCTCATTTCTGTCCTTATTTTCAGTGTATTTCTTAAAAGTTTACATTCATTCATATTATTTTTTTCTAGTCTATAATGATCAACTAAGGAAAAATTAAACATGATTAGTGATATTAAGCTCCCTGTTTTGAAACTTGCTAGCATTTTAATGTTTTCTACTTGATAACCGAACCATAGAATTCTTAATTGCTCTAGGTCCCAGTTAGATCCCCTTCTTCAATATTCTTATATGTAGCTTAAGGATTCTTAAGTGCCCTTTTGCTCAGATTCCATCCACTCCATCAAATCAAGCCTATACATAGCCTTAGAAGGTCACCTATCTTGCCCTTAGCACATTTGCATCTCTGAGCCTTATTTCTTAGTTTTGCTTGCCTAGAGAGTTGACTCCATTGCCCAATATTCTGGTAGATCCTTTTGGTTTACCTTGAAATCTCTTTATTCCCACCAATATTTTAAAATCAAACCCAAATACATAATCATAGCTAGCCTAATATCTGTTACTAAAACAAAGCTAAATCATATGGAGAGATCCCTCTCTGGAGTTCAAGAAGGCTAGATCTTGAATTCTCAAAGAGGTTCTTGGTTACCCTTGGTGTTTTTAACTACAACAATCCCCATCCCACAACCTGAGAATTACTAGGGTGATAACAGGCCTTGGGGGTATTATGATCCTTGGAGGAAACTCCCACAGCTAGAAGAGTTGACAAAGAAAATTGGCTCGAGTACAAAGGTGTGGCAGGTGGGTTTTACCCTGCACCAATTGTTATGGTGCATATATGATGTGTATTACAGTTTATCTTATAATTTTGTTGAAGTAGAATACAACAATTTACATAGTGATATGAGAACCACTCTCTAGAGTATACATCGATTTTGTACACATGGCTTTTCAGTTGCTTTTTAAGATATATCATTGGTGATGATCACATGATTATATAATGAACTATTAAGTTGAACTATGAAATTATTCCTCACAACACACACACACACATATTGATGAATTAATAATTTTTCTCATATAATTTTTTTAATCTATTTTGAAAAAAAAAATTATATATAATTGTTTCTAAGAAGAACAAGAGAGTATTCCTTACCATATCTTCGTAAAACATATAATATCAAGAAAATTAATCTATTCAAATTTCATTTCCAAACATATTCATGGAGTAAAATGAAGATTAAAAGGAGATATTCATGGATTTACCTATAACATCACCTCATAATTAAGAATGTAAATGTACAATATTGATGATACATAGGTTAGGAGAAAATTAATCTATTGAAATTTCATTTCCAAACATATTAATGGAGTAAAATGAGGATTAAAAAGAGATATTTATGAATTTACTTAAAACATCACCTCATAAAAGTGTAAATGTACAATATTGATAAAATTTATTTATATATGATAAATAATAAACCTTTATCTCACATGTATCATATAATCTTATAAACAAACAATTGCACCGGGGGTGCAATCCTCAAAACTTTTAAACTGTCTAATGCGTATGTTTTAAAATAACATAATACGCCCTTTTTCCTTTTACATTAGCCTTCGGGCTATTTTAAAACACATGCTATTACAGATAATAACAAAACAAAAAACTATTAAACCAAACCTATTTAAAGTATTCGGGGCCCACATTACAAATGCCCAAAGTGAAATATTTTTGCATATGTTATATATGAGCCAATGGTTTAAATAATTATTGGGCGGTGAAACAAAACTTATAACAAAATATTAATAAAACTATATCATACGTCTGGACTTCAAAAACAATAAACTCGATTTCAATCACAAATTTGCATTCCAAAATAGCCTGCTGATGTCACCCTAATTTGTGACGCGAAAACTTCATATAATACGCCATATAAAAATTTGGGTCCATTTTTTGGCTTTGCGTACGGAGGAAAACTGTGACATGAAAATCAAATTAATTCTGCCCTATAATGTTTCGGGTCCAGAATTCCACAATGCAGACGGGCCAAAAAATAACACGATCGAATCACCTGCTTCCATGTGGATGGATGATTTGGTCTGTGGTCTGTGGGACCACGTTCTTCTGAATTAAAATCTCCTGTGTTTACTATTAAATTGCTCTGTTTCCAAAACAATACAGCGCTCTGTTTTTAAGTGTGCAGGGACAGTGATTTCAAAACCAAAATTGACTGTTCATCAGTTTTAGAAAGTAGCTGTTTGACAAGGCCATTCAAACAGATTTAGAAAGCGGCCAGAGGACAGGGTAGTTGAAATTAATATTTCAACATCCCTCATTCAGTGAAAATACCCTCCTTGGTGCCTTCTTCGTCGGACTACGATGTGTTCATCAATAGTCGTGAACCTGATGTCCATTTCTTCGCCAGGCATCTTCACAACAGTCTTGTTTCCAGAGGATTGCGAGTCTTTCTCGACAACATAGAATTGCAGGCTGGACAGTCCATACCTTCACAAATCAAATACGCAATTAAAGGAGCCTCTCTCATTATTACTATTTTCTCTCCAAATTATGTGCAATTGCAAAGGTGCCTCCATGAACTACTCCTCGCGCTGCTCTGTAAGCCGACCATTTTTGCAAAGGCATATAAGTGTGGTTTATTGCATATGAGTGTCGTTATACCAATGGCAGCCAAAGCGTCGCTATTGCGATGGATGCCTCCAAACGCCGCAATTGCGACACTTAGACATTGTGTCGCAAAAAAAGCATCGCTATTGCAACAGATGCCTCCAAACATCGCAATTGCGACACTTAGACATTGTGTCATAATTGCGACATTTGGAAGCAGCCGTCGCAATAGCGATGCTTTGGGGCATAGTGTCGCAATTGTGACTTCTTCCTCCAAACGTCGCAATTGCGACACTTTGTCTAAGTGTCGTTATTGCGACACTTTTCTCTAGACGTTGATATAGCAACGGTTTCGGGCAGGATTGAAAAAATTTGGGGAAATTTCTGACATTTGGTCAAAAGTGTTGGAACCAAGTGTTGAAATTTCCCCCAAATGTACTAGTGAATGTTTTTTGAAAAAAAGAAGAAGCAGTTGGTGCACCACAAAAAATAGTCATGCACCGGTTCCGATGCGTATTTTATTTGTTGCGCACTAGGGGTGGTGCCCGAGATAACATTCAACGCACCCTAGATGGTGCACCTAAAACTTTTCAGAGCACCATTGACTATGTATGGTGTCAGGAGTGTGGTGCGCTGACTAAACTCTATGCCTCGACGCATATAGTTGTGTCAATGCACGAACCTCCTGACTAATTAGATAGTCAACGGTGCAGTCTTTTACCAAGCCGCATCGTTGACCCTATCGGAATGCCGAATACAGTGCATTAACAAACACCAGGGGGGATATTTCCATCAACGCACCGTGTTGCCGCTATTCCACATGGTCAATGGTGCAGCCGGCTAAATGACCGCACCGCACTTTTTTTTTTAAATTTTAAAATAACGAGTGCACCTTTCGGTACCATCTTGGAAACGGTGCGGATACTATTAGCACTGGTTGTGGTGCAGCATATAAGTTTTACAGGCAGCACTGCTAACCAGTGTAAGCCGAACGGCTCGAGCGCACTATGCGACAATTTTTTTTTTCTTTTAAATGGTTAATTGTAAGGTTATTTGAAATTCTAATCCTCTAAAAACCTTAACTATGGAAAAACAAGAAAAATACCTGTACATTTGGTCGTCGAGAAGGCATATTGGCTGTAGAATTTGCAAAAGAAAATTTGACCACCATTTTGAAAAATGCAAGCTGGAGATTGATGTGCAATGCATAGCAGTAGTGCGTGCAATGGGTGCAATGGGAGCACCGATGTCAGGGCGGCTCAGACAAGGATAAATTGCACCGGTGCTTGAGATATCTGGAGCACTAAGAAAAGTGAAAAATGCGGTTTTTTTGCTGTAATTTTTTTTATTTAACCCTGTTCCGGTGCATGGGGTTTTATAGGTGCACCGGTGTAGTTTCTTAATACCGCACCAGGTGGTTACGGTTTTGGCATGGTATTTTATGATGCTCCAATGCAGAAGAGTTGTAAAGAACTGGTGCTCTATAGTAATACAATGCACCGAGCTAGTGTGTACTGAGTGCACGGTGTCCAGTGTGCCAATGTTTTGTGCGCACCGATGCTTTCTCTTGTTGAGCACACCAATGTGGTTTTGGATGATAAGCGCACCGAGTGGAAAACATCCGCAAAACGCTCCGCTCGCCAACCTCCTCTAGTAACCTCCACTAGAGAAGGATGTCTGGGGTATTTTTATAAGGGCTTCCTCAAAAGCATCTGCTAGAGGGTATTTTCCTTGTAGTATTGACCACATAATTGAGGAATGTCCCATTTTGATAGCTAAGATGTAGGAGAAGCAGTAGACACCTATGCAAAATGTGAAAATGGTCAAATATTAGCCATGCGATGATGGCCCTAGTGTAAATGCAATAATGTGCAGTGGTATGGCCACTGGAGGACCTGCAGAGCAAGCTGCTCCAGAGTCATGGATCAAAAAGGAAACTGACAAAAAGGAAGGCCTAGACCTTAACAAAGAGAAGGAAACTTTTACAGAAGCTAGAAGGGATTTTACTACAGCAGAAGCATTGACATCAAAAATTGTTATTGATCCAAGAGTCGATGAAGTAGTCAAGTCATTCCTTCAAGCCTGTATAAAGTTATTATGCAACCAGAAGACAGTAGAGAATCTCCAAGCATTGATAGATAGTTGCACAGAAAAAGAAGCCCCTTGAATCGAGACTAAGGTTGTAAACAAGATTTATAAGAACAAGAAGAGGACCAGTCGGGAGATGGGTATGATTGCACAGATTGGAGAATACGAGATGGATCAGGTCATCTTGAATCTGGTATATGATGCCAATTTCTTGCCCAAACAAACCTGACAGAGGATGGGAGAACCCAAATTGGAATGGTCCACCGTTCAATTACGGATGGATAACCAGCAAAAGATCATTCCACTAGGAAGGCTTCCTAAGGTTGTGGTAGACATTGCAAAAGCTAAAGTATATGCAGACTTCGAAGTAATCCAGATTGTGGATGAAGCAGACCCTTACCTCAAGTTACCTACAGGGGACCGATTGGGTTATCAACATGGAAATATCAACTTGAAAAGGAGGAGCATGATCTTTGAAAATGATGGTACACAGGTAATATTCCCTCTGGATCCAGCTGAAGGTGATATAAAGAGCTAGTGCGCGATGAGGAGGACATTGACCATATTTACAAACTAACGGCACATGATGATGACTGGGTCAACCCTATAGCTGATGGCATGTTACATTGGGAAAAAGATAGCTCGTGTTTCTCAGATTTATATGGAGATATGGAAAATTGGTAGAACCGATTGCATGAAGTATCTACGCTACGTTGCGTTATGATCACAAAGAGCTTCCAGTGCATCTCCTCAGGGGTAAGAGAATTGCCTTACTTTGATGGTTCTAGCAGCGTTAAGGAATTTATCAAAGCACTAGAAAAATATTTCCCTGAGAAATAGATATTTTGGGCACTTGATTTGGCCATGCACGCAACCCCTGCGCGCTGGTGGGAAATGCACAAGGGGGCTTTCCAGGACTGGGGGGAATGTCAAAATATGATGAGCCTATGCTTTGAACCTCTAGTCAGCCCACCCATGGATATATTCTCTGGCCATAGGGATCCACGCAAGCACTTGGCTATGTGGATGGAGGTATGGAATGAAAGGACTTGGAATGAGTGGGTCCATATGTTTATTCATGCATTAGGGACAGTCCCCACTACCTGGTATTTAGATGCAGAACTTCACCAACGCACTCGCCATTGGGATACAATGACATAGGATGTCATGGAGACGTTTGGTCTAGTTGGAGGGATGGATAAATTTGATGAAGCCTTGCAGGATATATATGCTCTGGTATTTGATGATTCTTTTCCACATAAGGAATGTGTTGCACTAGCTTGGGATGTGTAGATGAAGGATATTGTCAACTATAGAATTTTTTCAATAGAGGACAGTGATGAAGATCCCAGGAATGTTACAATCCTAGAATTGGAAGGGGAGTGCATAGTTGAAAGACCTTTATTGTAGACAGTAGATGTCACCAAACCATTAAAGTTGAAGGAAGTCAACATTGGGACGGAGGAGCAGCCTAAGTTGGCCAAAATTGGGGATTACTAGGATGATGATACTGTTGGAAAGATTGTGGAGCTACTGACCGAATATCAGGATCTATTTCCTGTGAATTTCTTTGAGCTCAAGGGAATTGTAGGAGATCTTGGTGTTATGAAGATCACCTTGAAGCCAGATGCACGTCCTGTCAAGCAGCGACCCTATCGACTGAACCCTAAATATAAGCAAAAATTCAAGGAGGAGATAGATAAGAGGTGGCTATAGGTATCATTGAGCCCATAAAACATTCTGATTGGGTAAGCCCAATGGTAGGCCAAGAAAAGAAAACCAAAGGTGAGATAAGGATCTGCTTAGACCTGCATAAGCTGAATGATGCCTGCATACATGATCCCTTCCCTATGTCATTCTCTGATGAAATCTTGGATAATGTGGGGGGAAAAGGATCATACTCATTCATTATGGATTTTCAGGGTACCATCATATCAGAATTTCACTTGAAGACCGCAGCAAGACAACTTTTGCAACTGAATGGGGCACCTTCTAATACATTGTCATGCCATTTGGGTTGAAGAATGCCCCTGCCATTTTCTCACGCATAGTTTTAGCAGTATTCAAAGAGTTTATCCATAAGTTTCTGGAAGTCTATTTTGATGATTGGATAGTATTCAGATTGGTAAAGAAGCATGTGTCGAACTTGCCCATGATGTTGGATACCTGTAGAAAACACCAGATTTTGCTAAACCTAAAGAAATTCATATTCTACGTACCTTTTGGAATTTTTTTGGGGAATATTGTATGTCAGCATGGATTGATGGTTGACCCAGCCAATATTTCTTTTATCATCAATTTAGCAGTCCCCACTAATTAGAAACAGTTGTGCTCCATCTTAGGGCACACAAGTTACTACATAAAGTTTATTCAGGGGTACGCCTTGATCACTGTGCCAATGGAAAAGCTACTAAAGAAGGATTTGTCCTTTTTTTGGGATGAGGAGTGTCAGAAAAGTTTTGAGCTACTGAAGGAAAAGATGGTCACTACACCTATTATGATATTTCGAGATTGGGCTAAGGTCTTTCATGTGCATGTCGATGCATCAAGAATAGCTCTTGGGTATGTCTTAGCGTAGCCAGGAGATAGAGACATAGATCATCTGGTTGCTTTTGATAACACAAAGCTCTCTCGCACAGTGCGCAACTATTCTACTACCAAACGAGAAGGACTAGCAATGGTGTATGCCCTGCAGAAATACAGGCACTATCTATTGGGAGGACACTTTAAAATGTTCACTGGCCATTCAGATTTAAAATACCTGGTCAATAGGCCTGTGTTGGGGGTGAATATTTGTAGATGGTTGTTTTTATTTCAGGAGTATGACTTTGAGATTTTTGTGAAGCCTGGGAGATTGAACGCGGGACCTGATCACTTGTCTCGAATTGAAAATGGAGAAGAGACAACTAGTCTAGAGGAAAGATTACCTGACGCACAACTTTTCACCATCAAGGTGGTTGATGAGCACTTTTCATACATTATTCACTTCTTAAAAACTGGGACAACATCTACAGAATATTTAGTACAACAGAAGAAAGAGTTGGTGGCCAGAGCAGTCAATTTCACTATAATTGCAGGTCAATTATATAAGTTGGGCGCAAATGAGGTATTGAGGAAGTATGTATTAGAACATGAGAGACAAGCTATCTTGGCTGAGGCGCATGGAGGAGTGGCAGGAGGCCAATATGCAGGGAAAACCACTATGCAGAAGGTATTTCATGCGGGTTTATGGTGGCCCACATTTCATAACGATGCAAAAGCATACTGTCGAGCCTGCGATGCATGTCAGTGAACCGGGAAGCCCTCGCGTAGAGATGAAATTCCCCTGCAATTGCAGATGGCCTTGCAAGAATTCAATAAATGGGCTATAGACCTTTTGGGACCAATGCATCCCCCATGAAAGAATATTGGTGCATGTTACATCATTAAAACCACTGATTACGTGACCAAATGGGTGGAGGCAAAGGCTGTTAAGGATTGTACTGCAAATACTACTGCGCATTTTATCTTTGAGCATATTCTGACCAGTTTTGGCTGCCTGAAGATCTTAATGAGAGATAGAGGTACGCATTTTTTTAATGAAACTATTGAAGCTTTGACAGAAGAATTTCAGATCCATCATGCGAAAAGCACCCCATATCACCCACAAGCTAATGGCACAGTAGAGGCTTTCAACAAAATCTTGGAGAATGCATGAACTAAGGCCTGTAATGACAATCGGAATCACCGGGACATGCGTATCCCTTCAGCACTATGGTCCTATAGGACTATGTGCAAGAATCTGACTGGGAAGACTCCTTTCAGGATGGTCTATGGATAGGAGGCCATCATGCCCATGGAATGTATTATCCCCAGCCTCCACATTGTGGCTTTCAAAAATATAATGGAAACTGACATCATGGAGGAGTGCCTAGCGTAGTTGGTTGCCTTGGAGGAAGATCATTTTATTGCTTACTTTCATCAGCAAGTACAAAAGGCATGAGAAAAATCTTGGCATGACCGATACATTCGACAGAAAGTGTTTAAGGAAGAAGAATTGGTGTTTCTCTATGACAGTCAATTTGTACGCCACCCAGGGGAGTTCCGCAAGCACTAGTTGGGACCATATATAGTAAAAGAGATTATTAATGGTGGTGTGGTGTGCTTCACCACGCTGCGCAGAGACTACCTTCCCGAGTACATTAATGGGAGTCATCTAAAACCCTACAAGGACAATCTGGTGCCTACCAAATGACTATATGGCCAGAGTATCAGCATTGGAGGATCTACATGCGCTAGGAGAAGAAGGTGCAGACAGATGTGATGGAAGTGTGTTGGTAGCATGCAGGTAAGAAGGTGTAGGAAGGTGCCACTAAGGCATAGGGGTAGTGCGCAGTTAGAAAAAATAGTCGTTGGAACAGTAAAACTGGGTGAAAAAGTGATTTTATCGTTGGATGGAGCGGGTGCTTGGCATTTAATGCAGCGATATTGGAGGATTGTTTACTATTTCCTCAATGGTAAGTCACATTTAATGATAATCTAACCATTTTTACCCATGGTGGCCTATAAAAGGAAGGTGGAAGGTCATAATCGATTCCTTTTCTCTCTGAAGATCTCATGCTCTGTGCCTTACTGCGATTTCTGTGTTTCTTGTGACCACGCAATCTATATGTATAGACGAGGTACCCCTTTTGAAAGTAGCAACCCTGAGTGGGTATTTCGAGCAAGGATGATTGCCACTAACCCCACAGAGTCCCTGCATGTTACGACCTCCACTCAGCTGGGGTCCGAGGATGTCTTTGAAGTTACCCCTAAAGTCAAAGAGGTCGTGTCCACACCGGCCAAAGGAAAAGAAAATGGAAATGGAAAATTAAAATATGATGGCAAGGAAAAGGGAAAGGGAAACGCCACGAATTGGGCTTCGGCTAAGCCGCGCACCTACCCCAGGATCATGCACTCTCCCCGCCAAGTACCCCAAGCATGATCGCCCAACCCCTCAAAGCACCCCATGACGGACCAAGAGGAGGCCCTGCTAGTAGCACTGCTCTCATGGCTACCGTCTTACGCTAAGCCACGCAAGTCGACGGTGCCCACGCCTAAGAATGTGGATGTGGTCCATGAATATCTCAAGATTCCTTTAGTCCCTAAAGAGGTACCTCTGATTGGAGAAATGTTTGGCAGCATACCTGCCTTCAATTTTGATGATCATGATCTGGATAATGAAGAATACTTTTTGGATCTAGCCCCTGAGCTATATCGAGTGGGTACTATATGATGAGGTGCCAAAGGTGGATTCGATTCCTTGGGTGTGCAGGCTACAGGCCTCAAGGATATTGAACCTACTGCGCATCCCGTACTTTGGGCGATATTCTATCACTAGTCTGGTCGTTCGGAAATTGCTCGCGTTAATCCATGACAATTTTTTATGGATTCAAGGCCACATCCCTCTTGACGCTATACTGATCCACAGGATCATCGGCTTGCCCATGAAGGGGCCCCATCCCATGAAAGGGTTTGGAAAGAATAATGAGCATAAGATGGCTAACGATGTCAAGGAGAACTATAAGGTGGACCACGACAAAATAAGGTTCCTAGTCAAAAGCATCACTGACCCTGGGGTGCGCATGGGCACTCTCTTTCTCGGATGTAAGCTGATGCAGAAGTGTCCGTTGTCGGCTATCCCTGCGTATGCCATTCAGCTGGTAGGAAAATGCGACAAGGGAGTCTGCTATAACTGGTCACAGCACCTGTGTGAGGAGTTTCTTGATAATCTGTGCGAGGCACAGGACCAGGGAAAACCCTTCTGCTACTCTTGGCTGCTATTGTTTTTCACCCTAGTCACTTGGGAAGCACCTGAGGATACGGTGCTCCCCAAGCTTGAGCCAAATGTATGCGAAGGAGCATGCTACGTGAATTTGTGGGACTCCAAGGACCCACAACGCATCAAGGAGAATAACATATTCTAGGTATCGTTTGAAGGTGAGTTGGAAGTAGCAATACACTCCAGGCCATGATTGTCGCCTACGGTATATGAAAACTATAAGCACATTTCCGACTTCCACGTTACCATGCATAATGTGAGAATTTGGGCAAGCAAAGACCCAACATGGTACAATCTGCCATACATGGTCACTGAGGCAGAAGTAGACAAATTCATAGAAAACTCGCCGCCTACATGGAAGATAGGACTCAAATCCACCGCTCCAGTCACAACAAGCACCTCTCGCAAAGATGCAACACCAAAAGATTCTACTTCGCCAAGCACAATAAAGAGAACTCAGCTGTGCTCTGGTGGGGAAGCGTCCACCACCAAGGAGACCCCTAAATACACCACCAAGGGGACTGAACAGGAGCCACAACATGATATCGAGATCAAAGGAGTTGGTGGGGAGGGTGTGGATCCCCCATGAGGTACAAAGCGCACTGACAAGCCTGCCAAAGGTCAGCGCAAGAAGCGAAAGGGTGACAAGTTTGGCGGAGATGTGAATGTTACCTTAACTGAGGAGGACTTGGAGAAGATAGCAAACATAGTCACCACCATGTCAGAAGACATATGGAACGCCCCATAAGATCAACACAAGGCCGCGATGGAGGCCTTGTAGTCCAGTTTACAAGTATTACAGATAAAATCAGATTCTTTGCAAGCAAGTGTGAACCAGGCGAGGCCGATTCAAGTCAGCCTGCCAGCAATAGCCCTGATGGCAGCCACAGAAAGCAGTATTTTCAACTTCTCGGGCATGGCCATGACCATAGAGCCACTAGCCTTGTGCGCGCAGGTCCAAGCATGCCCAGAGGTTGGCCTCGACCTTGCACGGATAATGAGTGGCCAACTACACGCTCTACACTCATCCATCTCTACTGAGCTAAAAATTAGAGAAGCTCGTGCATAGCAGCAGCTGAGCAAGGCATAGTAGATGATCATGACAAAGGAAGCAGAATCTTCCCAATCCCAGACAACATAGCAAGTAGCAGTCGCACAACGGGCTGAGTTAGACCATTTGATTGAACAGCTGTGCGGGGAGGTACCTGATGTTGTCATTCTTGCCTTTGCTACGCCCCGGGAAAAAATTGAGAGCTTTGTTGCTGCATTGAAAGCTTCTAGATCTAAGGTGCAAATGATCAAAGTTGATTTTGAACAACATATTGTTGCGCAGCAGGCGAAGCTGCAGCCTGAGACTCCTCCAAAGGTGCGAGCCCAGTTAGCTACATTGGTTAAGGAAGCTACCAGAAGTATTTTTGCGAAAATCTCCAAAGGATATGAGTTACTGGACACTGTTATAGAGCTGTGGACAATAGTGCAACGCAACCCGGTTCTCCAAAAATTCACTCAGGAGTTGCGCCAGAAAGAGAATGAATTTAATCAGCTAGAAATCACCATGCCCACCCTTGTTGCAGCCCAGCGACTGGCGCGTCTTCACACCAGTCATGTTCTTAGAGATTCAGCATAAAAAACAAGTTCTCAGTGATCATCTAAAACCCTGGGCGAACAAAGCAATGAAACTTTCACTGACCTAGACGTTGCGGTCAAAAATTTGAACTAGACATTGAACACTGTTACTGATGAAATAGGTAACCGCACTGTTACCTACTTTTTTTTGGTAGCATAAAAAGCACCCGATTTTGAAAAGTAGTGATGCAAAATCACCTTTTTTTTTAGCACATTTTTGACACTCTAATATTTTTATTTATGAAGTATGAATATTTGTTTTAAAATGTTAGTGATTTTCATGCTAATTTTAAAATGTATTGATGCAGCATCAACTTTTTTTTTTTAGAGCAGTGATTTTCATGCTAATTTTGAAACGACATGTGAGATCAATCTTTTTTTAGAGAGTGGTATCAAAGAAGTTGGTAATAAAAACAAAAACTAGATATATATATATATATACATATATATATATATATATATATATATATATATATATATATATATATATATATATAAACAATAAAAAAAACCAATAAAAATGTAAAAAAAAACAAAATTAACTCATAAAAATAAAAAATTTAAACAAAAAAAAATAAAAACAAGAAAAAAAATATTCAAAAATTATATCAAAAGAAATGACAAAATTTGAAAAAAAAAACACATAATTTAAAGAAGAAAAACAAAAATTAACCAAAAAAATTAAAAAAAAAACATCAAACACATTTTTTTTTTATGTTATTAAAAAAAACTATATAATTAAAAAAAATTAAAATAGAAAATTTAAAAATAATTTAAACTACAAAATTAAAATTTAGATAAAAAAAATAAAATACAAAAAATTAAATTAAATTTAAAAATTTAAATTAAAATAATAATAATAATAAGAAAAAAAATACAAATTTTAAAATTAACAAAAAAAACAAATTAAAAAAAAAAAACTATCATTAAAAAACAAAAAAAATGAAAAAAAGCACGTCCAAATAATTAAAAAACAAACATCCATAAAGTTACTGTTTTTTTTTTAAATGAAACAATTTATAAATTTTAAAAATGAAAAACTAAATAAACTAAAAGATTTAAAAAATAAAAAATAAAATTTAATAAATTTAATAAATAAATTTTAAATTTTAAAAAACAATTAATCTAAAATATTAAATTTAAAAACAAAATTTAAAAAAAAAAACAAAAGAAATTAAAAAAATTAAATTTAAAACAAAAAATTTGAATAAAAAAGAATAATTTTAATTTTTTGAATTTAAAAATAAAAAATCAAAAAATCAAATTAAAAAAAAAAGGTGGCGGTGGAGGTCGGCCGCCCCTCCCGCGGCGGGAGACCGATTCTGGGAATCACCCTCCCGCGGCGAGACGTCGATTCTGGGAATTGCCCTTGTGCGGCGGGGAGGCCAATTCTGGGAATCGCCTTGAGGCCGATTCTAGGAATTGCCCTGAGGCTGATTTCGGGAATCACCTCCTGGCGGAGACGGTAAGAGTCGTCTGCGTTGCGGGAGGCGGGTCCAGGAATGCGCCCTCATGTGAGCGTCAGGAAATCGTCGTCCCGGTAGGGCGATTCCGGGAATGTCCCGGCAGCGGGAGGGCGATTCCGAGAATCGTCCTCGTGCAGGGGAGGGCGATTCCGGGAGTCGGCCTCAAGCGATTCACGATCGTAGGAACCGCAGAGGAAGCGATTCCGATATGCCGAGGTCAGGGTGATTCTGGAATCGGCCTCACGCCCAACCTCCGCCCCGATCTCCGCCGTCACAGCCTCCAGCGGAGTTGGCGGCACCACCACGATCTTCTTCTTCTTCTTCTTCTTCCTTTTTTTTAAATTCAAAAAATTAAAATTTTTTTTTGTTTTAATTTAATTTTTATATTTGAAATTTATTTATTTATTTATTTTTATTTTATTTTTTAATTTTATTATTATTATTTTTAAATTTTTTTCTTCTAAATTTTGTTAATATTTTTCATTAAATTTTGTTTTTCTTTTTTATTGATTTTTTTTTTTTTTTTTTTTTATTATTATTAAATTTTATGTTTAGTTTTTTCATTTAATTTTTTAAAATTTATAAAATTTTGTATTTTTTTTTAATTTATTTGAATTTAATATATATATATATATATATATATATATATATATTAATTACATAATTTTTTTATTTTTATTTTATTTCAATTAAAATTGTGTATTTAAAATTAGATTTTTTTTTTTAATTAAATTTAATATGTAAAGGCGGTGGAAATTATGAAATACTGATCAGGATCTTGCTAATTTGGTGGAAATTTGCCTCACTTCTACTTTTTTGATTTTTTTTGAAGGAGAGTTTTATGAAAGCTTTGTGAATTGTGTGTGGTTCCCCGCTCTCGCCAGTGGTGGCCAACCTATTTATGGAAGATTTTGAATCTAGAGCTTTAGCGTCTGCTCCCTTAAAACCCAAGGTTTGGAAGCGGTTTGTAGATGATACTTTCATCAATTGGTCTCATGGACAGGAAGAATTAAAGGCATTTCATCAGCACTTGAATAATCAATCTGATTCCATTAAGTTCACTATGGAAACCGAGAATGAGGGGAGCCTTCCTTTCCTTGATGTTCTCATCTCTAGAAATAATAATGGCTCTTTCTCGCATCGTGTTTTTCGAAAAAAAGACGCACACTGAGCAGTATCTTCACTCTGGTTCTCATCATTTTCCTGCTCAGAAAATTGGAGTCCTAAACACTTTAGCTACGAGAGCTCTTAGAATTTCTGATGATGATCATTTAGAGGAGGAAAAGGCCCATCTCCTTAAGGTCTTCAAAGAAAATGGGTATAGTAGGAGTCAGGGTTTGAAGGCTTTCATGAAGGCGAGCAAAGGTCCTAGGCAGAAAATGTTGATGGATGATGTTATTGGTAAAGTTCATTTACCTTTTATTCAAGGTACTACTGACAAGATCGCTCGGATTTTAAGGAAGCATAAGATCTCATCTTCTTTTAAACCTTTAAACACCATTCGGAGCTCCCTTAAATCGGTTAAGGACAAGTTGGACCCTAAAAGCATGAAAGGTGTTTATTTGATCCCGTGCTCTTGTGGGACTCCCTACATTGGTGAAACTGGTCGATCGATTAATAAGAGGATCCAGGAGAATTCTGCGGATATTAGACTTGGTAGAACCAAGTCCTCAGCGCTAGCGGAACATACAGAGAAGACGAAGCATCATATTTGTTTGGAAGACGCTAGAGTCCTTGTTAGGGTGGATCATTTCCATCACCGGAAATTTAGGGAGGCGTTAGAGATTGAGAAGAGGCCTTGTACGTTGAATAGGGATGATGGATGGAAGGTTAGCAGGTGCTGGATTCCATCTCTTCACTCCTTGTAAAGGTCCTTCCTTTCTTTTGTATTTTTATGTTTTTATCCTTTTAGTATTAGTATATGATTTGATAGTTATAATTTATTTTATTATTATTCTTGTTCTAGTTTTGATTTTATTTATTAATGTTTTTCTTTATTAATTTTTGGTTATTTCCATATTATATATATATATATATATATATATATATATATATATTTTTTTTATTTTTTTTATTTTTTATTTTTTTACACTCAAAAATTTTATTTCTAATTTTATGTATTTATTATGATTTTATTTATTAATTTACTTTTTGGTAATTTATTTACTTATTTTATTTATTTATTTATATCTTTATTTTATTTTTAATTTAATTCAATTATTTATTTATTTTTATTTTTATTTTTATTTTATTTTATTTTTATTTTTATTTTTATTTTTTAATCCTAATTTTATGTATTTGTTAGTAATTTATTTATTAATTTACTTATTGGTAAATTATTTATTTATTTATTTTTATTTTTATTTATAGTTATTATTTTATTTTATATTTAATTTAATTCATTTATTTATTTATTTATTTTTATCCTAATTGAACGTTATTGTTTTTATAGATTAATTTCGTTTATGTGGACTTTGACTTTTATTGGATTTTTGTTTTTATTTTATTTTTATCTATTTATTTATTTATTTTTTGGGGTCGTTTTAGTTTTTGGTTTTGGTTTTATATTATTTTTAGTTTTGACTAGCATTTTTAGGGGTGGGTTTGTTATGTTTTCTGTTTTTATTTCTATTTTTATTTTTGACCGGTTAATTTTGATTTTAACCGTTCTTGGGTTTTGACCGTTGCTTCTCTCCTCATGGTATAAATAGGTGTGTCTGATCAACCATTCTTCATTATCCTGATGATGAACTACAGTTGGTAGTTCGAAACGCGTCGGTCCTAAAATTATCATGTGATTTCCCGGAAGATTTATAATCTAATATTAATATTTTCAAATTAATTTGTTTTTTATTTTTATTTTTTATTTAATATATTTTTTTTAATTTTTTTTTTAATTTTTCAAATTTAATTGATTTTTAAAGTTTTTTAACTTTTTATTTTAACAATGTTTATTTATATATTTTCTTTATATTTAAAATTTATTTTTTATTTCAAAATTTATTCGTTTATTCATTTATTTAGTAAAATTTAATATTTTTTTTAAAATTTAATTTGTTATTTTAATATTAATAACAAAATTAAATAAAATCCCAGTACACACTAATATTTTCAAATTTAAGTTCATATATATATATATATAATATTAATAACTATTAATAACCTATAACATGTATATATATATTCATAATATACATGCTAATTCTAAATTTAAATTTATTTTTCAAAATCTATTTTTTATATATATTTTTTTAAATTTAATATTTTTATGGTATTTTATTTTTCATTGTTTTTTTTAATTAATTTTTCATTTTTTTACTTTTAATTTCAATAATGTTTTTTTTTTTTTTTTTCAAGTCTTAAATTTATTAAAATTTAATATATTTCTTTAAATTTAATTTTCTTTTTTAAATTTTTATTTTTATTTTATTTTTTTATTTTTTTTATTTTTAAATTTAATAAACATTTTCTTTTTCTTTTTTAAATTTAATTTCTATATTTTATTTTTTATAATTTCTTTCTTTTTTTAACTTGTTTTTTTTTTTAATTTAATATTTTTATTTTGTTTTTATTTTTATTTTTTTATTTCTATATATTTTGAAATTTTAATCTTTAATTTTATTTTTTATTTTTTTCCTTAAATTTTAGGTTTTTTTTAATGTTTGAATTTTAAAAATTAAAAAATGTTATTTCTATTTTTAAAAATGTCAAAAATATGACAATTTTTTTTTTTTGTTATTCCAGCATCAACTGGTTTTGTTCTGGGGTGTTTTTTCAATTCTTTTTTCAAGAAACAATTTTGTTTTTAGCATAATTTTATAAAATGTTGAAATTTGACCTTAAAAAAAAACCAAGTGCATTCTGGAATACACTTTTTTTGTTTTGGGGGTGTTTTTTCATGTTTTTTTGAGTCTTTTTGGGCTAGAGTTCCCGTTTTGAGGTCAGGTTACCTATTTCATCGGTAACAGTGTTATTGGATAGTGTCGCCTTAACTACTGAGGATCTGACTTCGGAAAACTTGGTCAAGATCATGCAGAATGCAACCGCGCAGAGTGAGGGCGTCCTTCCACTATTTTCTGCCACCATCGAACAACTCTAAAGCAAGATGAAGACCCCACCGCCGATGTGACTCGAGACGAGTCACAAGATTGTGTTGAGGGGTTGTTGGAGCGGGGTCCCCTGAATGCAATTTTGATATAATTTTGTAATATTTTGAGCATTTTAGTCGTGCGTAGCACAATTTAAGGGAATTTGGGGCAGTTCAAAGTCCCTCATGCATTATAATGGGAAAAACCGGTATATCTAGGTGTCGCAAACCATGGTTTGCGGACCCTACTGTAGCGCATTCTAAATATATAAATAAGAGTCTAGGATGAGTCAAAGAGTCAGTAGTTTTTGGATAAGTTTATGATATGATGTTAAGGATATATCTTCTCTAAGGATTTTTATGTGAATCTATCTGGGTAAGGCTCTTGCTGGTTGTGTGCGCGGGCATGTGAATGAGTCTGTAAGAAGGATTTGAAGTATTGATGAATAGAAGGAAGTTTTGTGGATATTAGTTGTCTTTGTGATCTTTTATAAGTTGCGTTGCATGTTAATTCCATGTTATTTCTACTATTAGTTATTGCACACATGTATGAGATTCTTAAAGAGTAGTAAATGCATAGATCTAGTGATGTTTATTTATATTTCTCATGTTAGTTAATTACATGATAAGTTACAGGTTGCACACAAGTTATTCTGTTAAGTATATTGTTAAGGGTTTCTAGTTAGGGATTTTTCCACGCAGGCCTGTCTAAGTCTAGGGGCACACACTTCATAAAATATCTCTCTCTCAGGGTGCGGAAACCTAGTTCCAACACCCTCCCATACTACTTCAGGTGAGACCTTAACCTATGCAAGCAGGCCATTGCCGAAAGAGCCAGAAGTATAGGGATTTGTTGGTTAACCTAAAATCTAAACCTGGGTGGAGACCCCTCAAACCAACAAAACATTAGATGAAATTTGTGATACAATTGACCTTATTCAACATAGTGATGAAGGTTATGGCATAGAGGATATCATCAATCAAGTTAATGTCAGTAGTGACATAATTTATTTTATCCAACCAGTTGTACTACTTAATGATGCAACGAGTAGTACCAAAGATAAAATTGAATAGTTTGACGCAGCATGTCAAACAGATGAATCATTAATTGAAATGGTTGATGCTCAATGTAATACAAATGGTTTAATCAATCCAACTCAGCTTATCGACAGCAGCAGCAGGTGTAAAGAACAACAACACAATGATCTTTCCAAGAAAGTGATCATACCTTTGGAAGAAATTTCCTTCAACAAGGATTGACATGGTCGAGGTTACACCAAACACAACAAATTTTATGTTCCAGATCACACAAAACAGGTGCAGTTTATAAGTGCAAGATTTCTAGAAAATGCTCATAACAAGTGTAACCATTATAAGCGAAATTGCCATATGGATAGTACATGTTTGACCTCCATCCTTGTCACCATTTTGGCAAGAAAAATCATTCATCAGAAAGATGTAGTAAGCGAAATCAACCACCCAGAGTGAAGATCAATTATGCATGGATTGATCCTTGGAAGTGGTCATCTATAGTCAAAAAATTGTCTATGTGTTATCAACATATTCAGTCTCACATGAAGACAACTTTTCCAGTACAATGAAGACGGTGAAAATCTCCTACAGCTGAAGGGCGGGGAGTTCTGAAATGAAATGACGATGATTGTCTCTCCTTTCAGCTGGAAAAGGAGGGAAAATAATAATGAGATTGAAGGCAGTTGTAAGACTAAAATTTTTGATAACATCAGAAAAAGTATCCATTGGGCATCTTCATTAGCCAGTTAGCATCAACAAATTCGCCAGTGGGCAATAAATGACAACAACAGCAATAAGCAGTTTTCGACAACAAAAATGAGCAGTTTTCGACAACATCAACATCATCAGCGAGTGGGCGATCATCATCAGTAGCCAATGGGTGATCAAACATCCAAGAAGCCAGTGAGAAGTCAACATCAATTCACCAGTGGGCATTTTCAACATCAAAGAATCGGTTTTCAACATAAAAAAATTCACCAGTGGGAGTTCTCAATATTTATTTTAGTGGATAAGCCAATTCGCCATTGGGCATCATCAATATTTTTTTAGTGGACAAAGGATGTTGTTTGCAAGAAAAGGACAAATGGATCCTTTTGTAGCTTGGCGCATGATGGAGTTTTCAAGAAAAATTCAGAGATGAGTCAAACTTGCAACCGACTCATGATCTCTTCAGGTTGAAGTATTTTCGACATCCAACTTTGGCGGTTTTTTAGGCAATGTGTTTGAGGATCAAAATTTTCGGCATGACAACTTGGAAGATGGATCCTCATTCTTATGTTGGATTTATCATTGAGGGGGGGGGGATGTTAGACTCACTCTCATGTGAGAAAAAAACAATTATAAATCCAAAAATAATTAAATTAATTAAATCATGAAAAATAGGAATTTATTCCTAATTTTCTAGATTGATTTTGTTCCTCTCAATTAGGAGTCATTTTAGGCCTAGAGATTCTCTCCACCTAAATACGTTCCTAGATTGGTGTATGGTTGAGATATTGTCTCAACCAAAGTGTACAAGATAGATGTACTATCTAAAGACACATTCTCCTCTTGTATTTATTTGTATCATTACCATTGTTTTAATAATGTGAAGGTGAGGAGTATAGCAAGGCTTTAGCCTTTTCCGCCATGTCTAGTTTGTGTATAAATATGTGTTTCTTTTCTCTGTGTTAATTTATGTTATTCTCCTTCATTTTTAGAAGGGAGGTATGTTAAAATCACCTATGTTAGCCCTCCATCATGGAAAATTTCAAGCATACCATAAAGGTTTAAGGACCTTATGAAACTTTTTATGTATGTAATGATATTTCCTTCTTGTTATGTTTGATTTAGATGGTTGTAAGAGGTTGTGTTTTAGACTCATTATGCCCTTGGTGGTTCATTAATGATGAGTGACAATGCTAGAATTATATCATTAATGGTTATATTTTTTTATGATTATTTATGATTATGTAATGATGATATAAGCATTAATTTGATTCATGTGTTTTTATGTTACTAAAAAATTAAGCATACTAATGACATGTATATGTATTACAATTAATATTATATGTTTCTATGATGATGTTGTATAAATGGAAAAACTTATGAAAGATTGAGATATCATCAATGGATGGGGTAATGATATTCAAGGAGATGGATCATTCTCTCATGGGGAAGACCATATTGAGATAAAATCAAGGAACCTTGGGGAGAAGAAAAGACTTGAAAAGGAAAACTATAGTAGATCAAGATGAAATGAAAAGATAAATAGATAGCAGTTTAATTTTACCTTACCTAGGACACATGTAAATTCACTCATAAGCCTAATTCATCCTAATATGAGTTAGTATGTGTTGGCTTAAGGGGTCCTGACCCAGGTTCGGAGGTTAAGGTTTACCAACAAACCCCCGTACTACTAGCCCTTTCGGCAATGACCTACTTGCGCAGGCCAAGGTCTCACCCAAAGTAGTATGGGAGGGTGCTGGAACCAGGTTTCCGCACCCTGGGAGAGAGTTGGTAATGTGAGGTAGATCTGCATTCACAACTTATCGGATTCACACAGAGCAAGTCTATTCACAGGCTTTTAACAATATAATCAGTTATTAACCATAATAGAGCTATTACCATTCACAGATCCAGTCAATACCTTCCTATCCACGTACCTATTAGTAATTACCAGCACATAATATCATAACGTAGCTACAGATACATTCGCAGCATAAACAGATAGCACAGACATATTCACAGCTTAAACAGATACCATAGACTCACATCAATAGTAAACAAAATATATCCAAATAACACATATATGCTTCAACAATACTTTGCATTCATTAATGTTCATATCCACTTACAACCAAAATCAACCCATGCACACAGCCTAGCAGGGTTCGCACATAGCAGGACTAAGGATCTCTGCACACACAACTAGTAGGAGTCCTTACCCAAAAAACCCAAAACAGATCTGAAAGTTTGCACATAGCATCAATCTTAATTCATGCCTCCGTCTAGACTCAAACTATTCCTCTACTTATATCGATATAGCCTACGCTATCTTGTGGTCCACAAACCATTGTTTTCGGACTCTGAGTCTACCCTTTGACCCATTACAATGCATTCGGGGCTTTGACCCACCCCAACACCCCTATTTTAGACTAATTAATATAAAAATATACAAAATCTGCAGCTTAGGGAGCCCCATTCCAACAGGCCCCCAACACAATCTTCTGACTCGTCCCGAGTCACTGCGGCCGTGGGTTCTCCATGTTCGCCTGCGGTTGCTTGATTGCATACACCTTTGAGGGCAACACTCCTTCACTTTGTGCAACAACATTCTGGGTTATCTCCACCAAATTTTGCTAAGTTGGGCCTTCTGTAGCAGTAGTGACGCTCTCTAATGTCTGGTTTAGTTGCTTAACTACGATGTCGACATCTTAAAATAGCTTGAGGGCCTCATCTTCCCATGGCTTGAGGTGACCACTCAAAGTCTTCTTCTGCTACCGAAGAGCTTCCATGTCATCTCTGATCGCATGTGTAATATTCCAAATTTATTTCCTTCAAGCTAAATGGAATATTAGAGTTGATTCATCACTAGGTAAGTGAATAAATGGGTAGGGAGGCCCATTAACCTCTTTAAAAGGATCAATAACACTCCTAATGTGAAAGGAGTAAGAATAAGCAGCTTATTTTGAGCACCCTTAGGTGTGAACAGAGATGGGGACATGTTGATTCAGTCAACTTTGACCAAGTCAAAAAAGCTGTCTAGATACATTGAACCACCTTAATGCACAGCTCAGGGTTGGTGGAGGACAACTTGCATGAGCTTGATGGCACATGTGGATGGGGCCCAATGAGGAGAGGTTCATTTGCTATATATGGAGAGGATGGAGGCCTTTGTTATTCATGCTTGTGTATTTCGATCTCATGATCTAGTCTGTTTAGACTTGGCTTCCTCTTGTTGTTTAGCAGGGAGCATTGGGTGTTCCTGAGCAGGAATCCCATGTCTTCCCTTGAGAGGCCTCTTGGGAGAGATTGTCCAGTATTGCTCCACATCCAAGCTTAATGCCAAGCATCATTCTTCAGCCCCAGTGTTATTTCTGTAGCAGTATATTGCTGAGTTACAGGGTGTTGCAGTGGAGGGTTCTTACACCACTTCTGGGTCTATTTCTGAGTAGAGGGTGCCTTCCTTCTCTTGAGAAATCAACTAGGAAGATTTCTGAGCATATTTCATATCTTGGTAGTAGGCCAAAGTGTTTCTCATCTCCTACAGTGCAATCCCTTGCAAGAACTGCGTCATTTTTCACAGAGTTGTTGCAACAGGGTTAAGACCCTTGTTTCTGAGCTAGTTTCCTAGGGAAAGGGCCAACCCTTCTCCTGGAAAGCTAGAGGAAGGGATCCTCATCCCTCTTTTATATTATTCAGCTATATTTTTTTAATGTTGTAGTAATATTGCATTTTCTGAGCTGAATAAATCAAATCTGCTCTCCTTTGTACATGTGTCTCAAGAAACCCTTGCCGAGTTAACTTTATAATACAATAAGAAGGCTAGATCCCTATTTTCTTGGCATATTATTCCATGTAACTCCAGATCCATGTTATTTCATTATTATACTGCAAAAACCCTCATAAAATAATGTTGTACATGCTTCAGTCTTTTCTGCATAACTCAAGTCATGGGATTTGGCCATTTTTAAGCTGTTAGGTAGCCGGGAGGTTTTTTTTAACATATCAAAAGGCATTTCTTTCTGATACCTTTTTGTATGTGAGAGCCTAACATCACATTCTAAGGGAACCCAGCATTATTTCACCTAGTAAAAATGCAGATATTCAGGAATAATGATTTCAGGATCTAATTTCTACATTTTCCCCACCTAGGAATGTGTAGACATTATTATTTTGCTATTGTTTCACTCTTTTGAGGGCTCTGTGTTTTTTAAAACATCATATGAGCTATATTTCTAGATATAAAACTTTGGAATATCTTAAGATATTCTATTTGTTGTATAAAATCCCTATTTTGGGATATTACAGTGGTATCAAAGCTTCAATCTTGGCTCAGCCTATGCAACTCAGCCATGCAGATATCCAGAGAAGGAGAGATGAAAAAAAATAAGACTCCATTATGTGGAGGAAAAAGGGAAGATAGGCTTACAAAGCTTCTTCTAAAATCTGTACAGTATATCAATGAAAATTTTAAGAAGATGAGAGGAGAGATGGAATCTCCTGAGGAGTTTGGATCTAGAGCCAGATCTAGATTGGTACATGATAGGTGTGAGAATGCAGCTACACCCTATTATGCACAGTGCAGTCAAATGTAGAAATTATATAACTTATGTGTTATATGTCCAAGATTCTCCTGATCTCACACTATTTTAACTTCATGCAAAATATAGAATCTATTCCACCATTGATCATTTGCGGAAATTAAATCAAGATTGCAATGCACACATGAAACAATAAAAATTCACACACATTAACACAGTTGTTTAACGGGAAAGCCTGAAGCTAAAAACCCCAACTATCTGTATATAATATATGTCATAGATTTCATGTAACAATCCTCATACAAAGTTGATCATATCAAGATTTCAGTACAATACAATCGCTACACACTAATCAGGTCTGATCTTGCAAATCCATGCACCGATGTTTGCCACCTGCTAGCCTGCCTCTACTATGCAATCCCTACTGAAGAATGGCTCTGAATGAGTTCAAATTACTCCAGCCTTGCTCATGCAATCCTCATTGGCATCTCCACTGAGTGTTGGATGCAATCAATGCATCACTATAGTCACAACTGATAGTCTATCTTGCCCTTTCACCTATCTCTCCACTAGTCTCCACTGAAACTTCCATGCACTGTAGTTAACTGATGTATTCTCTAGTTGATTAATGATTTATTATTTTTGAATTAATTAACTAATTAATTCACTCCACTCTCACTAGTGTATCAATCAGTTAGACTAGATACAACTAGCTCAACTGAGTCTAACTGAGTTAAACCAAATACAACTCCATCAACTACTCTTCTACCTATGTCATAACTCTACCACTTGAGTTCTAACTGATTCCTCCATGCAATAGCTCCAGTAAACCCTCAGGAATAGCGTAATTCCTTCTGTCAGCTGCTGTGCCACATCTGTGCACTCAACTGAAGTGCTCCAAGAGAATAATTTTCTTCTTAGATTCCAAATATTATTAAAAGCTAATAATATCCGACATATCTATTTTTTGACTGGCAGTCTAAAAATAGACTCCACCCAAAATTTCTAAAAACAGAAGTCCATCTATTTTTCCAACTTGACCAACCATCCACAAATAGCATCCTGCAACTCATAGAATATGATTGACATGTCTAAAAATAGACATAGTCTAAAAATAGACTTTGCGCCAAAAATAGCCGGTGGGCCCACTTAGTGAAGGTGACTCTTTTCACTAAGCTCATCATCTTGTTAAATATCAACACTCCCTCTCAACAAGATAGGGATTATCTGCCACCCCTATCCTGTCTCTATGGTATTTGAATTTTCTCTTGGTGAGCGCCTTTGTAAGAATATCTGCATCCTCATCTTCCATAGGAATGTAAGAAAGCAACATGATCTTTCGCTACACACAATCTCTGATATGATGGTACCAGATGTTAATATGTTTAGATCTGTCATGAAATACTGGATTAACTGAGAGTTTAATTCAACTCTGATTATCACAATATATCACAATAGGATCTAAATGAGAACTGAACAAACCGACCAGGATCTTCCTCATCTATATAGCCTCGCATGTAGCCAAACTTGCTGCCATGTACTCGGCCTCTGCTAAACTGAGTGCCACGGATCTTTGTTTCCTGTTGTACCAGGAAACTGTTGTAGATTTGATACTGAAAATCCCTCCAGATGTGCTCTTTCTGTCCGTTGGTCTTCCTGCCCAATCTGTATCTGTGAAGCCATGCAACTTCACCTCATCCGACTGTCTGTACCACAATCCATACTCAGATGTGCCCCTGAGATACCTCAAGAAATGCTTTCCTGCCTTCCAAAAGATCTTGGTAGGCTTAACCATCGCTTGTGAAAGCTGGTTCACAGCATAGCATATGTCTGGTCGTGTATTGACTAAATACATGAGCGAACCAACCAACTGTTGATAAACAGTGGCATCCACTATCTCTGTCGATGTAGCATCCTCATTCCTCCAACCACTAGGAGGAGGAGTGTCGATAGGATTGCAGCCTTGCATGTGAAACTTCTCCAGTATCTCCCGAGCGTACTTGCCTTGAGACACAAACAATTCACCTTTCCGTTGCCAAATTTCCAATCCAAGGAAATAATGAAGGAGGCCCAAGTCCTTCATCTCGAACTCCTTTGCAAGATCTTACTTGCATGAGTGTATCAACATTTCATCACCCGTTAGTATTAAATCATCTACATAAAGCACAATGATCAAAATCTTACCCTCCACCACAATTTGGTATAGGTTTGGATCCGCCTCACTCTTGGTGAAACCAAGTCCGGTGAAATAACTGTATATCTGTGTGTACCAAGCACGAGGTGCTTGTTTCAGCTCATACATCGCTCTTTTGAGCCTACACACATGTGACTCGCTACTGAAGATTTCGAATCCTTCAGGCTGCTTTATGTACATCTCCTCCTCAATGATTCCATTGAGGAGTGCAGTCTTCACATCCATCTGATGAATGTGCCAACCTATGTGCGCTGAGAGAGCAAGGATTGTCCATATGGAAGAATACCATGCGACAGGTGCAAAGGTTTCTTCATAGTCGATCCCCTTGATCTGTGAGAAGCCCCGAGAAAAAAATCTTGCCTTATACTTCTCAACGCTCCAATCAACATATTGCTTCACTTTGTAGATCCATCTCAAACCTACCACTAATTTACCTTCCGACCTTGGGACAATCTCCCATGCACTGTTTCTGACAATCGAATCATACTCTTCCACCATGGCATCTACCCATGCAGGATCCTCCACAGCTTCCTCGAAAGAGGATGGCTCCCTCACGACACACTTGCACATCAGAGCCATGTATCCAGTAAATCAGTCATGTGACTGTCTCTGTCTGCGTTGTGATGTAGGAACACCTACATTATGCACTGCATCAAGATTTAGTCTCTCAGCTTCTGTAGTACGCTTCTGCCCTCTGATGTTTGGCGCTACATGAGTGGTTTCTTCCACTCCATGAACCTCCTCTTGTGGCTGATCCACATCTTGAGGCTCATCTTTAGGAACAAGTAGCTCCTCCTCTGCATGCAAGTGTAGCTCCCTCTCAAGCAACAACTTCATGGCTTTCTCCTCATGAAATTTGGTATCCCGTCATACGACAGTCATCCGACTGTCTGGAAAATACACAGGATAATTGTGGGGTGTTTCTGTGTACCCCAAAAATATCCCAACCTCTGCAGTTGGCTCCAACTTCTTCCTGGCATCCTTTGTCACATGAATGTAAATAGGTGAGCCAAAAATCTTCAAATGAGAAGTATCAGGCTTCTTACCAGAAAATGCCTCTTCGGGTGTACTCATGCCAAGTACTCTATGAGGACAACAGTTTTGCACATAAACCGCAATGTTGCATGCCTCAGCCCACAAGTGTATGGGAAGGCCCTGATCATGCAACATCGCCTGTGCAGCACCCATGATCATTCTGTTCTTTCTCTCTGCGACCCCATTCTATTATGGGTTATCAGGCGCTATGAGTTCTCTTCGAATTCCTTCTTTGCTACAGAATTCTTTGAATTCGATCGAGATGTATTCACCGCCATTATCGCTCTGGAGAGCTTTCACTTGCTTCACTGACTCTTTCTCAACCAACGCCTTGAACTCACAGAACTTTGAGTATGTCTCGCTCTTCTTTTGCATGAAGAAGATCCAGCACTTACGAGAAAATTCATCAAAACATATCACATAATACTTATGCTTTGTTGTTGAAGCAACCGAGAAAGGTCCACACACATCTGTGTGAATTCTCTCAAGGACCTCAAGGATCGTCGAAGCACGACTATCCTTCTCATGAAAAGTGGTCTTAATAAATTTTCCCAAAGTACATCCCTTGCACTGATCTGACTGCACAATTTTACCTTTGGGAAGCCCAGTATAAATCTGCTGCAAAATTTTCAAAGCGCCATGGTGAAGATGGCCCAATCTCTTGTGCCACAATTCGCCCTCATCTCGGCACACCACTCCTTCTACTTTTCTTTCCATTACAGCGCAGCCATCTACCTAAAATTGATAAAGATTCTTAACATGAATCCCTATCCTCCTGGTTTGACCAGTTGTTTTATGGCGCAGGAAATCTTTTCCCTCGCTAAAAACAACATCATAACCCTTGTTTTCTAGCATCGCCACAAAGATCAGATTCTTCTTCAATCCTAGAACATGCATGACATCCTTCAAGATGAAAGGTTTACCGGACTCCCTCTCAAAGGAAATGGTCCTGATACCAGTCGCACTATATCTACCATCATCGCCCATCTCGATGTGCACTCCAAGATCCTTTTCCTCCAGATCACAAAACAAATCTTTGTCTCCAGTCATATGGAAAGACGCACCACTATCAAGAAACCACACCTATCCCATCACACTTGAAACCAAGCATGTGATAAAAGAAAAATCCAACTCAAAATACAAGGCTATGGCCTCTCCAGCTGCAGATCCAATAGCCTTCATATTCTTCTTCTTCTGTGGACAATTAGTGGCGAAATGCCTGTGCTGGTGACAGTGAAAACACTTCACCTTGGAAAAATCCTGCTTCTTGCCTTTAGCTACGGATTTGGAAGATGTATTCCCTTTTTCTTTCCAAGCTTTGGTAGCTAAAGCAAAATTTTCTTCATCTTCATTCTTCGATGAAGATCCATCCCTGGTACCCTGCCTTATCTCCTCCTGCACAAGATTCGACCAAAGTCACTCCCATCCTGGCAATTTCTCCCGTCCATTCACAGAGTCTTCGTAGCTATGCCAACTCTTCAGAAGTCCAAGGAGAGCCAAGCTCACCAAGTCTTCTTCATCAACAATAACCCCCACACTTCCCAGCTCATCCTTGTAGTGGACAAACTTCGTGAGGTATTTTGGTATACTGTCGCCTTTCTCCATCTTTATTTTTCTGAGCTTGTCTTTAAGCGCCAACTTCCTCTGGTCACTTATGCTTTGGAACAAGTCTGTTAAAGCCTTCCACATTAAGAATAGAGTGGATTTCCCTTGAAGGCTGGACACAATGTGGTCCTTAACACCTTCCAACAAAATCCTTCGACACTTCGCTACCTTCTTTTGCCATACGTCAAGTGCGGCTGCATCGCTAGAAGCAGGCTTCGGAATATCAACATCTATGAACTCCTTCAACCCATTATCATCCATAATCACCTCCATCCTATCCTTCCATGCTATGTAATTCAATCTCCCATCAAGGGCATACTCCAATTGCAATCCATTGAAAGACATTTCAATGAATGCTCAACTTCGACACCAAGAAAACACTGCAGCAAATTCGAATTCCACCAGCACAAAACTCAACCGCTTCAATAATTGCAATCTACTCCAATGATCAATACTACTCTGATACCATGTAGAAATTATATAAATTATGTGTTATATGTCCAAGATTTTCTTGATCTCACACTATTTTAACTTCATGCAAAATACAGAATCTATTCCACCGTTGATCATTTGCGGAAATTAAATCAAGATTGCAATGCACACATGAAACAATAAAAATTCACACACATTAACACAGTTGTTTAACGGGAAAGCCTGACTAGCCAACTATCTGTATATAATATATGTCATAGATATCATGTAACAATCCTCATACAAAGCTGATCATATCAAGCTCTCAGTACAATACAATCACTACACACTAATCGGGCCCGATCTTGCAAATCCATGCACCGATCTTTGCCACCTGCTAGCCTGCCTCTACTGCGCAATCCCTGCTGAAGAATGGCTTTGAATGAACTCGAATTACTCCAGCCTTGCTCACGCAATCCTCATTGGCAACTCTACTCTGTGTTGGATGCAATCAATGCATAACTATAGTCACAATTGATAGTCAACTTTCCCTTTCACCTATCTCTCCACTAGTCTCCACTGAAACTGTCCATGCACTGTAGTTAACTGATGTATTATTCAGTTGGTTAATGAGTTAATATTTAGTGAATTAATTAATAACTAATTCACACCACTCTCACTAGTGTATCAATCAGTTAGACTAGATACAACTAGCTCAACTGTGTCTAACTGAGTTAAACTGAACACAACTCCATCAACTACTTCTACAACTCCACCAAACTCTATCACATGAGTTATAACTGAAGTCTCCATGCAATAGCTCCACTTAACCCTCAGGAATAGCGAAATTCCTTCTGTCAGCTGTTGTGCCACATATGTGCACTTAACTAAAGTGCTCCAAGAGAATAAGATAATGTTTAGAGTCCAAATGTTATTAAGAGCTAATAATATTCGACATATCTATTTTTAGACTGGCAATCTAAAAATAGACTCCGCCCAATATGTCTAAAAATAGAAGTCCATCTATTTTTCCAACTTGACCAACCATCCACAAATAGCATCTGCAACTCATAAAATATGATCGACATGTCTAAAAATAGACTTTGTGCCAAAAATAGCTCGCGGGCCCACTTAGTGAAGGCAACTCTTTTCACTAAGCTCATCATCTTGTTGAATCTCTACATCAAATTCAGGTTTTCTATGAGAGAGATGAAATAGGAGGAAATGCCGGAGAAGGGAACTCTTATTAATTTTCTGCAAGAGTATGAGTCTCAAACTGAGAAGTTTAGAGATCATATTAATTTCAAAGAGTTTTGAAAGATCAAGGTGGAGAGGAGCCAGTTGGATAACATGGATATATTTTCTCTATCTACCTTTGATGGATCCCCAACTTGCTCAGCCAAAGCTTGGGTGGAGGAATTGTGTACTTATTTGCAGCAACACCCAATTTCTAAAGAAGAAGCCATTAGAGTTGCAGCGCTGCACTTTGAAGGTAAGGCCTATGCCTGGTGGATGTTTGAGTCATTTTCATTAGAAAATGTTAATATTTCTTCTTTTGCAAAGTTCGCTAAAATATTGGTTGAAATATTTGATACAAAACATGAGACAATCAAACCAATGAAACTTTTGCATAAGTTGGGAGAACTTGCAAACTCAAAACCGCTTCAGAAGCCTGTTGAAGGAGATCACATCTTTCATGATACCTTGTTGGAGGCAAGATATTTTTTTCATAACCTTGGAAAAGAGGGCATGAAGGGTCCTTTTGCAAAGAAGGATCCTCTTATTGAGCAGTTACCTCCTATTCATATTGAAGATGAAGAGAAGGATGGGGGTTACAGTGCTGTCACATCTTAAGCATATCTAGTGCCTCATGCAGAGGAAGGAGGAGCACATGCTCCAACAAGATGGTTTCTTGTGTCATTGCAAGAAGTTCCCCAGGATCTCACATATGGGAGGCAAATTAAAATCAATGAGCAACATGATTGTGAGATAATATTGATGGAAGGAGAAGGTAGGGAGGAAGGACATCATGACTTGATGAGGAGCACACACCCCTATCTATTTCAGAGAGCTGGTCCAAGGAGGAGGAAGACTAGTTTGTGCTGTGAGGGCAAGATCAAGGTTGCCCAACCATATGAACAGTCTTCTCTTGCCATGGATATCTCACTACATGGAGGCATTCCACCGGGGAGGCCACCAGACTTGGAGTTGGTAAGAGGAATCTTGCCATTTGGTTCACCAATCTTGGACTTTGGAGAGGTGAAGAGTTTTGAAGGAGACTTTGGCATGGGGGATGTCAAAGTAGCATGAAAAAACATGAGGAGAGCTTCATATGCTAGATCACCAGTGCTATCTCTTAGGAGGATTGATCCATACTGGAGGTCTCAACTTTTGGTAGAGTACTCCAAGGATCTTGGTGCATGCACGATTCTTGATGATCCAGATGGAGATGTCAGATATATGGTGGATGATATGGTCATCTAATATTATGGCAGAGTCTTCTTGAATAGAGCTTCTAAGCTCAAGGAGAAGCTGCTACATGCAACACATGAGGACTTCTTCTCCATGCATTTTGATGCATATCTTTCCTTGGCAGAGGAGTTCCTTTGGGAGGGCATTCAACATGAAATATTTTAGCATATGGAGAGATGCATAGCCTGGATGGTGATAGAGAAGATATCACAACCACCTTCCTACTCATTGGGAGTAAGGGAGCATTTCCAGTTGAGCCATTTCAGCTCAAGACCTCAAGTGCATGATGGAGAATGTACAATTTCACCTTATGTTTTGTACTTCTTGTCTTTTTATGAGAAGCATATTGTACCAAGGAGGATTATTCCTTCTTGCATGTTGTATAATGATGTACTTGAAGCCATTTGTAGCATTGAGATTGGCTATCTCATGGGTGGTTTGTGGGGGAAGCCACATGATTTTTGGTGTGCACCATTGACACCCTTTTGTACTTTCATGTTTATATCTTGTAAAATGATTGTGGCAGCAAAAAAGTGGCTGGAAAGGCACTTGTTTTTGTTTGATTTGATGCAGGCAAGGAATGCACTGCGCTGGTTTCTTGTATGGGACCTTGATCCACTTTCCGGTTGTCATGTGACAACTTGTTTCTATTGGTTTATGCTTCCATGTATTGCTGAAAATCATATGTTCATGAGAAGCTTTGTTCGGAGAGTGGGATATGAATTGAAGATGCCCATTGGGAGAATGTTTCTCCCTACTTTGCATGATGCATGTTTCAGGAGAAGCAATGGGCAGCCCATGATTGCCAAATTACATCTCTCTTCTTCATGTGGGAGAAGCCATTTGGAGAACTTGAGTTTTTGGAGGAGGCACTTCATGGTTTATTTGTTTGATGGGGTAGTTTGGGCCACTCTTGGAGGTCATGAAATTTCAGCCCCAGATCAGCAGCAGCCCCATACTTATCATAAATGTGGAGAAAAACCACTTGGTTGGGAGGATCTGATCTCTCCATGGTGCCCCAACACATTGCATGAACCGGGGTTGAGGATCTTTTTAAGCTAACTAGATTGGCTCATTTCATTTGGATGATAGCATGGGTGTGGGAGTCACTCATTGGGAATCATATTCCCCATTACCATCATCACTCCTACCTTAAGGAGGCCATTGGACAGCAGGGAGTTTTCCACTTACATCTTCCACCTTTCTATGATGTGAGCCATATGGTTTTGCATGCTTGGGAGGAGACATTGGAGAACAGATTTGTAGCAGATCATGTCAACCAGTTGTGGAGACTTTTTGGTAAGGAGGCCCAAAGAAGAGGAGGGGAGGATTTTTCTCTCCTTATACAATTTCTTGAGGACAAGCAACATTTTGGAGGGGAGGATTGTAATATTCCAAATTTTTAGCCTTCAAGCTAAATGGAATATTAGAGTTGTTTCATCACTAGGTAGGTGAATAAATGGGTAGGGAGGCCCATTAACCTCTTTAGAAGGATCAATAACACTCCTAATTTGAAAGGAGTAAGAATAAGCAGCTTATTTGAGCACCCTTGGGTGTGAACAGAGATGGGGACATGTTGATTCAATCAACTTTGACCAAGTCAACAAGATGTCTAGATACATTGAACCACCTTGATGGACAGCGCAGTTTTGGTGGAGGACAACTTGCATGAGCTTGATGGCACATGTGGATGGGACACAATGAGGAGAGGTTCACTTGCTATATATGGAGAGGATGGAGGCCTTTTTTATGGATGCTTTTGTATTTCGATCTTTTGATCTGGTCTGTTTAGACTTGGCTCCTCTTGCTGTTTAGCAGGGTAGCACTGGGTGTTCCCGAGCCGGAATCCCACCTCTTCCCTTAAGAGGCCTCTTGGGATAGCTTGTCCTATATTTCTCCACATCCAGGCTTAAGGCCAAGCATCATTCTTAAGCCCCAGTGTTATTTTTGTAGTAGGATATTGCTAAGTTGCAAGGTTTGCAGTGGAAGATTCTTACACCACTTTCAGGTATGTTTCTCAGTAGAGGGTGCCTTCCTTCTCTTGAGAAATCAGCTAGGAAGATTTCTGAGCATATTTCATATCTTGGCAGTAGGCCAAAGTGGTTCTCATCTCCTACAGCGCATTACCTTGCAGGAACTGCGTCATTTTGCACAGAGTTGCTACAGCAGGGTTAAGACCCTTGTTTCTGAGCTAGTTTTCTAGGGAAAGGGCCAACCCTTCTCTCGGAAAGATAAAGGAAGGGGTTCTCATCCCTCTTTTGTATTATTCAGCTATATTTCTATAATTTTGTAGTAATACTGCAGTTTCTGAGCAGAATAAATCAGATCTGCTCTTCCTTGTACATGTGTCTCAAGAAACCCTTGCCGGGTTAACTTTATAATATAATCAGAAGGCTAGATCTCTGTTTTCTTGGCATATTATTCCATGTAACTCCAGATCCATGTTATTTCATCATTATACTACAGAAACCCTCATAAAATAATTTTGTACATGCCTCAGTCTTTTTCTGCATAACTCAAGTCATGGGATTTGGCCATTTTTAAGCTGTTAGGTAGCCGGGAGGTATGTTCAACGTATCAAAAGGAATTTATTTTTGATGCCCTTTTTTATGTGAGGGCCTAACATCATATGCTAAGGGAACCTAGCGTTATGTCACCCAATAAAATTGCATATCTTTAGGAATAACGTTTTTAGGGTCTAATTTCTGTATTTTCCCCACTTGGGAATGTGTAGACATTCTTCTTTTGTTGTTGTTTCACTCATTTGAGGGCTATGTGTTTTTGAACACATCATATGAGCTATATTTCTGGATATCCAACTTTGGAATATCTTAATATATTCTATTTGTTTTATAAAATCCCTATTTTGGGATATTATGCGCATGGCTAGTATACAGTTGGGCCAACCAGCTGAGTGGGGACCAGAGTGGTCAGTGTAGCCTCCATTTGGTCAAAATATTCTTCTTTCTAGCGTAGTTCTTGGTTGATTTCGTGCAGGAGAGGGTTGTGTTGCACCTTGGTCCACAGCTGCATAGCTATTTCCAACAGTTCTGCACCCTGAGTGATTTGACTTGTAATGACATTAGTGGCCTCTGTAACCAGCGCAGCTCACTGGGCCCTTACCTCAGGTGGTGTTTCTGGCTGTAACTTGGCTTGCAAGGCCACAATATGTTGTTCCGTATCCATCCTAACCTCCTGGATCTCGTTCCTTGAGGCCTTTAGCGCTGCGACCAACCCCTCAATCTTGGCCTGGGAGTGGAAAAATCCAGGATATCTTCGGTGACGTCCACCCAGTGGCTACTAATTAGGTGATCCAACTCTATTTTCTATGCGGTGGCGAGGGTACATGCAACCGGTGCCTAAGATACTTCAACATTTTTTTCTTCAATTGCCTGCTTCGCTGTACTAAGTTGTTGGTGCACTTGATGATCTCTATGTTGAATTTCTTCGAACAAGGATGTGTGAAGGATCTGCAATGGTTCATGCGGCACGTGGGTGAGATCCAATTGTACCTTTGTGCAAGCCTAGACTTGCGCTCCTAAGTCAGGTGGACTCAATATGAGGGTTGCGCCCGATAGAGAGCAGAGGCGGCTGTCCGACGTACTGATTACTGCGTAGCTTGTTGCTGGGGTTGACCTTGCCCGAATCATATTGGTTTTCAAGGTATCAAATTTGAGTTGTAGAGCCTGGATCTCACCCTAGAGTGTATCAATTGTAGCTTTCCACTGCTCTTCCAGAGCTAGCAATTTGTCTTCTGCAGCCAGGGTGACTGCATCTGCGATATTCTCTAGGTTTTCTTCTGTCAGCATAACTCCTATGTCATGTTCCATTCGTTGAGCTCGTTGCTTCTTCCATGGCCCTTTCACAGGGTCACCAGTTCGCTTTGTACCCTGAGGGGAGTCAACACCTCCCACTTCCAGACCTTCTGCACCTAGGTCCTGCTGCGAATCCTTCTGCGATGTCATTTCCACGCCCTTCCTTGTACTCTTTCCTTGCTACAAACCCTTATGGGATGCCAGTTCCGTGCTCTTCCCAGTACTCTTGCCCTGCTGTGATCCCAGGTCCACTTCCTTCCCCGTACCTTTACCCTGTCCTTTGGTATCTTTGGTGGTGTCTAGCGTGGTGACCTTCGTGGTACTCGTCCCAGCAGTTTCCTTCATAACTGATTTGAATCCAAGCTTCCAGTGTGGAGGCCAAGTCTCAATTAGGTGGTCAATGTCTTCATCAACAACCATGTAAGGGAGTGAAACCCATGCTGGATCCTTGCGACCTCTGATCTATACGTTATGCATGGTAACTTGAAATGCTACTATGCTTTTGTATTTATCATAAACAGTTGGAAACAAGCACGACTGGGAATTGATTTTTGTTGCGGGCCTGCTCTAAAATAGGACCTAGAAGACTTGATTGTCCTCAATACCTTGTGTGTCCTTTGAGTCCCAAAAATTCATGTATCGCGCCCCCTCGCACATATCTAAGGTGAGCTCAGGGAGGACCAAGTCTTCAGGGGCTTCCCATGCGACCAACACGATGAGAAGTAGTAGCCAGGAGTAGCAGAATGCTCGTCCCTGATCTTGGGCTTCATGTATATTCGCCAGAAATTTGTTGCATAGGTACTGGGACCAATTGTAGTAGACCCCCTTTTCACATTAGCCCACTAGCTGAATTACATACGTAGGGACGATGGAAACCTGTAATTTGTGCATCATCTTGCATGCCAACAACAAGGTACCCATCTGTGCACCGGGGTCGCTGATGGTGTTGATCATGAACCCCCGAGTGTTCCATTCCACATGGTAATCCTCGCGCACCTTTTTAGCAATATTTGGATCATACTTTTTGCTGACGCGTAGCATAGGGTCTAGCCCTTCCATGGGGAGACCAGTAATACAATGAATAAACATGGCATCAATGGGGATTCGATCCTGGATCCACAAGCTTCCATCATGGACCAGGGAAAGTAGCTGGCGCACAAGTTCGTCTGTGACATTGTAGTGGCCAAAATGAGGCATCCTCAGCAGGTTTAAGAGCCAGGAACCAGCCAATCCATGCACCCATGGCATGGGGACTATTTTTATCCTGTCATCTTCCAAGACCCTTTCAAGATATAGTTTCGATGCTAATTTTGGGAAGGCCTCCAAATTGGCCAGGTCGTGGTTGTCGAATTTGACTTTGTGGACTATTCCAAAGGGTTCTCCAATGATGGGGACCTCACCCAAAGTCAGTGGCATTTGCAGATAGGTGCGCAAGCCATCGATATTCTTAGGCGTGAATTTCGAGGGCCTGCGAGGCTAAACATATGGAGGTAGCCAATTGATAGATTCAACAATCCAGGCCTCTTATTGAGTGGAAAAGGGTCTCTTCAATGGGTTAGGCGAATATCCCTGGGGCACCGGTCGCGGGGGCTTCACATTTCGAGGAGAGGTGCAGGGCTTCACCCCAGCCCATTTTGCAGGTTTCCCCGACCCTTGCGCCTTTTCTTTCCCCTTCTACTTCCCCTAGCTTGGTGTGGACATAACCTCCTCCACTTCAGGGTCAACTTCCAATACTTCCTCAGATTCTCTCTCCGTCAAGGTCACGGGCTGGGAAGATTCAACGGAATTAGATGCAGTCATTCTGGCGCAAAAAATGAACTCAGGGTGGCTACTATCTGAGGGGGAAGCACGCTCAAACATGAACAAGGTGCAATAGTCACAGACTCGTACAAAACACCAACTGCTCAAGATACACAGAACCCTCTTTTGAGCTATCCTTATGCTTTCATAGCCTTGGAGCTCGACCAACGGTTGGGTGAAACTTATCCAAAACTTACCATCAAGGAAACGGTAAAAAATCTTCAGAAATCGCCTCATTAATTGTACGTTACATGCTCCTTTCAATAGTAAAACTTGTTGTTTACCTATTTTTACTATTCTAATGGCTATTTTTCGTACCTCCTGTGCTCCTAGCATGCCCCTATGCTCCCAGCATACCTTCTGTGCTCCCAGCGCACCCCTACGCTCCCAGCATACCTCATGTGCTCCCAACGCACCCCTATGCTCCTAGTGCACTTCCTGCACTCTGAATACACCCCTACACTCCCAACGCACCTCTTTAGGCCTCCACACCTACAATCGATTCCTGTGTGTACCACGGTCCTGCCAACAATTGCCTCCCTTTGTGCGCATATTCCACCCCATACAGCTACTCTGGCCATATAGTCGTTTGATCTGATATGGTTTGAGCCGGTTTCCATTGACATATCCTAGTACCATATCACCACGCAGCATGGATAGCCAGACCACTCCTCCATCAGTAATTTATTTTACCATATAGGGACCTATCCAGTGCTATCGGAACTTTCCTGGGTGTTTCGCAAACTGGCTATCATATAGCAGGACCAGTTCTCCCTTCGCAAATGTCTTGTGCCGAATATGTCGATCATGCCATGCCTTATCCAGAACCTTTTGAACCTGCTGATGGAAATTAGCAATGAAATGATCTTCCTCTAAAGCCACAAGTTGCACTAAATGCTCCTCCATGATATCAGGCTCTGCCATGTTCGTAAAGGTTGTGATGCGCAGGCTAGGAATAATATACTCCATGGGCATAATGGTACCCTTGCCATAGACCATCCTAAATGGTGTCTTCCCCGTCAACTTCTTGCAGGTGGTTCGAGAGGCCCAAAGAACTGACAGGATGTGCACATCCCAGTCGCTGCGATTGGCATTACAGACCTTTGTCAGTGCCTGCTCTAAGATCTTATTAAAATCTTCTATAGTTCCATTTTGCTTGAGGACGATACAAGGTGATTTTTGCGTGGTGGATCCGAAATTCTTCAGTCAAGGCCTGTATTGTTTCATTAAAAAAATTCGTACCTCTATCACTCATTAAGACCTTCGGACAGCCAAACCTAGTCAGAATCTACTCAAAAATTAAGTGTGCGGTGGTGTCTACAGTGCAATCCTTCACAGCTTGTGCTTCGGCCCATCTGGTTACATAATCAATTGCGGTGATGATGTAGAGTGCACTTGTCTTCTTCCCTGGCAGGTTGATGGGCCCAACGAAGTCGATGGCCCATTTTTTAAACACTTCTAGGGCCATCTGTGGTTGTAGGGGAATCTTGTCTCTGCGTGATGGCCTTCCCATCCTTTGGCATGTATTGTAGGCTTTGCAATAGTCGTGAGAGTCACTATGCAGTGTAGGCCACCATAGCCAAGCTCTCAAGATATTTTGTGTCGTCGCTTTCCCTGCGTAGTGTCCTCCTGCTACGCCCCCATGAGCTTCTGTTAAGATGGCGTGTTGTTCATGCTCCAATATGTATCTTCGCAGCACTTTGTTAGCTCCCAACTTATACAAATGGCCTGCGATGATGGTAAAATCTGCTACGCGAGTTACCAATACGTTCTTCTGTTGTACTAAATACTCAGCGAACGCCCTCCCTGTAGTCAGGAACTGAATGATGTCAGCAAAGTGCGCATCAACCACCTTAATCATGAACATATGCACATCAAGTAATCCTTCTTCTAGGTTGGTCAGTTCCTCACCACTGTCGATTCGGGATAAGTGGTCTGGCCCAACATTCAACTTCCCCGTCTTGACGATGATCTCAAAGTCACATTCTTGGAATAGTAGAAGCCACCAACAGATTCCCCCCCCCAACACAGGCTTATTCACTAGGCACTTCAAAATCGAGTCATCTGTAAACATCTTGAAGTCCCCCCATAACAGGTAATGTCGGTATTTCTACAGGGCGTATATCGTGGCCAACCCCTTATGCTCTGTAGTGGAATAGTTGCGCTCCGCACCCAAAAGTTCCCTACTAGCAAATGCCACTGGATGGTCAATGTCTTCGTTGCTAGGCTGCATAAGGACATCTCCTAGGGCGATTATTGACTCATCTACGTGAACATGAAAAAACTTCACGCAGTCAGGAAAGATGAGAATAGGCGCAGAGACCATCTTCTCCTTGACTAGCTCAAAGCTCTTTTGACACTCCTCGTCCCAAAAAAATGAAACGTCCTTCTTTAGCAATTTTTCCATAGGTGTTGTGATCAACGCATACCCTTAAATGAACTTCCTATAATAGCCTATGTGTCCGGGATAGAACACAACTATTTCTCAGTTGTAGGTACTACCAATTTTATGATAACGGCCACCTTGGTGGGATCAACCATCAATCCTTGTCGGAAAACTATGTGACCAAGCAAGATCCCAAAGGGTACGCAAAATATGCACTTCTTGATATTCAAGGAAATTTGGTGCTTTCTACAGGCGTCCAACATCATACGCAGGTTTGAGACATGCTTCTTTACTAACCCAAAGATAGTCCAGTCATCAAAATATACCTCCAAAAACTTGTGGATGAACTCCTTGAACACTACGACCACCACCCACGAAAATATGGCAGGGGCATTCTTGAGCCCAAACAACATGACATTATACTAAAAATATCCCCATTCAGTGGAGAACGTATTTTTTCTACAATCTTCAGGTGCGATTTTGATCTAATGATAGCCTGAGAACCCGTCTATGAACGAGTATGCTTCTTGTCCCCCTACGCTATCAAGGATTTCATCTAAGAATGGCATAGGGAAGGGATCATGTATGCAAGCATTATTTAATTTGTGCAGGTCAACACAGATCCATATCTCTCCCTTAGTATTTTTCTCCTGAACCACCATAAGGCTTACCCAATTTGACTGTTCAACTGGTTCGATGATACCTGCAGCTATCATTTTGTCGATTTCTTCCCTGACCTTTTGTTTGTACCTAGGGTTCAACCGATAATGGCGCTACTTCAAAAGGTTCACATCTATTTTAAAGTGATGCGCATGACTCCTAGGTCCCCTGTAATCCCTTTGAGTTCCGAAAATTTTGTCGAGAATAAGTCCTGGTATTCCGTGAGGAGTTCTGCAACTTTTCCTATAGTATCATCATCCTAGTAGTCCCCAATTTTAGCCAACTTAGGTTGCTCCTCCATTCCAATGTTGACTAATCACATATTTAGAGGCTTAGTGACGTCTACGTTCCGCAGTGGGGGCCCAGCAACTGTGCATTCTCCCTCCGACTCCAGGATAGAGACATTTTGTGGGTCCTCATCGCACTCCTCTATTGATAAATTGCAGCAGTTGACAATATCCTGCATCTATGTTTCCAATGTTGGTGCCCCATGTGCTGCACAAGGGCGTGATTCATAAAATACTAAGGCATCAATATCCTATAGAGCTTCGTCGAGTGCCTTCGTTCCTTCTATTAACCTGAATGTCCCTACAAATTCGTCCTTTAGGGTTTCCCAGTGGCGGGTGCGCTAGTGTAATTATGTGTCTAAATACCATGCTATCGAGATTGGCCTGAAGGCATGAATGAACATATGGACCCATTCCTATGTAGTTCTTTTGCCCCATTCTTTCTGTTAGGAATCTGTAATCAGCAAGATTGGCAAAGTCCGATCACAGAAACAACATCGTTTCAACCAACTTTGGGATTCTAGGATCTAGCCCTCCTAAATCCGGAGAGGGATCTCTCCAATAAGTACAAAGATGGATTTGTCTTTGAAGTTTGGGGTAATAATATTAGGCTAGTTATGAAGGCCAAGGGTTTTTTTTGTTTGTTGGATGGTTGAGCATGAATATTGTTTGAGGTGGAAAGTCCTAAGTGCAAAGAGTTTCAAAGGTGAGAAGTTGCAAGTGAATAGAACAGCTAGGCTAGAAAGATAGATATAATGCTATTTTTTAGTCCATTGGGCTATGGAGTCATATCAGGGCTTTAATTGAGCAACAACATCAAGAGTGATCCAAGGGGAAAGTCATCTATATCACAAGATCATTGAGATTAAAATGATGGAATGGAAACAATAAAGTGTTGGAGGGGTGGAAACTGATAATAATTTCACCAAGGATTTATAGTCATTCCAAACAAGAAAAGCCTCTTAAGCAACTATTTAAAACCAACCAATAATAGGGCTAACCATAAACTTTCTTGGGCAAGTTTGTATTAAAGCAGCTTAATTGACAAACAATTTAGTAATCTGCATAATTACCTTCAGAAAGTATGAAAACACATAATAGAAACAAAGTGTAACTTAAGATCAGATAAGGTACTTTTAAACCTAGTCTGCTTTCAGTCAACACCAAGGGAAACTTTCAGAATCTGCCTTTGGAGAATAGAAGCTAGAAACATGGCAAACCATTGCTTTTCTAGTCTAACTTTAATGAGCAATTAAAGAAAATAACTTTCAAGAACAACATTTAAAGAAAACAGTAGGAAGAGGGAAAATCCAGCATTCCTAACTACTTAAACTGTATTAAATCATCCTTAAATAAACAAATTGGAGGAAAACATTGAGATAAAGCGTATTAGTGAGAGAAGGGTACTGGTAAACAGTAAGTCCTAACTCTATAATGGTTGTTCTTTATCAGAGAATAGTGAACAATATGACATACATAGAAGGAAAACAATAACAAATAAAGGGGCACTTCACCAGTGATATAGACCAGGATCCCAAGAAATAGCTTGTTATTGATGTCAAACCAGTTACAGTACTCAGGTCCAATGTTTCAGTTCAACAATCATCTTCACTTATCTAGCCTAACTAATCTAGCACAAACAGAGCTTCAAGGGCCAGTGAACACTATTTACAATCAGAAGTTTTGAGCTCAAGTATATTTCAAAGTTCTGCCACCAAAAATTGCTCATCTTCTACAGAAATATTTATAGAAGAATGAGGAGGTGAGATCCAATAAAACATCTCTCAGGACAATTAATACAGATTGATGACTCCTTGGCCTTTGAGGGGCTCGATGAAGAAGTTTACGGGTGTGTTACTGTATTAATTTATTTTCATTCATGAATTAAGCTCAGTGGCAGCTTTTATTGACTTTAAGGCTCTGTGTCATGTTTTGAGTAACTCTGCTGATATTTTTAGCATTTAAGTTCCTTGTAGAAGTAACTCTCTGGCCTCGCTGAGGCAAATATCTTCATTTGATCAATAACTTCGGCCTCTTTTTTGAATTCTTTGAGGAACAGGTGGTACTTATGGTAGCTAAGGAATCAATTCGCCTCAATTGAGGCAGTGGAGGCCTGTCTATCTGTTAAATACTTATGATGTTCCTTTAATTGCGTTTTAATCCTGGGAATTAGGATTTTGATAATCATTCTTAGCCATAATTCCCAAATCTGTCTTCAATCTTTTGTTTTTGCTGCGCTCTGTCCTTCAATGCCGATACTCTTTTAATTGTGATTTAAAAATCACAGTGTCTTGTTAATGTGCAAGCTGCACAAGGCTCGTATGGCATCAATGCCCATGGAGCATCAATGAAACGTAGAGTGGAGTCCTGTTAGTCCCTTTCCCTTTGATAACCAAAAGGCCAGAGGATCATCACCCTCAGATTTCTTTTCCTTCATAGTATGGGAAAAAACCTTTAAAACCTGCAAAACAAACAAAAAATTATGAAATCCTGCGTATTTGGGGAAAAACTGCTTCAGAAGGCGGGGGAGGAACATCACCGTTGGATGGAAGCATCCAACGGGGGAGATCTGCGTAGAAGTGGAAAAAAGGAGATCGGGGAGAAGAATAAGATGAAGTGATTTTGGACCGTCCGATCTGGACACGTGGACGGTCCAGATCCAATCGGAGGATCGCAATTGGGGGATCGCAATCAGGGGTGGCAGGCAAATGCACCGATTGAAAGTTGCGATGCGATGTAGCGCAGACCGTTGATCTAAGGATTAGATCAACAGTGGAGAATGAATCGGAGGGTTAATCGATCAGAGGGAGAAAACAAAGGCATTCGATGAAAAACTCTGATGTGATTGAGCGTTGGACGTTTGATTGGCTTACGATCAATGGCGGGGATTTCTTTTAGAACGAACCAACGGAAAAACGCTTATGATATATGAAAACTCAAAAATTTAAATAACACAAAGGTTTTATGCTTTCGGGGGCGAATTATATATATATATATATATATATATATATATATATATATGGAATGGTCAGGCGCCCGACTGCAGGGCCTTTAGTTATATGGAATATGATGGGCCCCGGGCTTTTCATAACAAAGGGCCAATCGCAATTGGAGCCTCGAGCTTGGGCTTTTCAATCAATCCATTGGAATTTTGCGATGCGATTGGCACCTCGGGACTTAAAATCTTGGTCCCGGGTGAAAGTTATATGGAGTGAAAGGCGGAGGGGGGCGGAGTTTATATATACGGGACCCAATCGCATCAGAAAGTTTGATGCGAGTCTTTTCAATCAACCCATTGGATTTCTACGATGCGTTTGCGTGATCGGGTCTTTTTGATCTAACCTTTTTCATTTAACATGTGACTTTGGCACATTAGATCAAAACTTTGGATAAATGGGTTTTTGTATTTACAAAGGAAAAAATGGATCGGGAATGGATTTTCAATGTTTTAAGCGCGGAAGGCGGACCCACAGTTTATATGAAAAAATTATATGATCGGGGGTCTTAAATACAAAGGCTAATCGCATCGGAACTTTCGGAACATGGAAAAAGACTTGCGTACTTGAATCTTTCCGATGCAATAAGCGCCTTGTGGGCCTAGTGCCTGGTTCCAGGGTGTGGGCATGTGGGGGAAAAGGTTTGTAAGACTTAGCCCAAGGGGGCTTAAGTCCATGGTAACAAAAACTTGTTTTTTATGAAAATTTTCAAAGTTTTCAATGGATTTGGGGGTTTCGATAAGGTTTAAAGAGTGAGTCTTTAACCTTGTAAAAGTGATTTTCATGAATGGAAGAATAGGAATCATGAAAATAGAGGAGTTTTATGGAGAAAAAGGGGAGCAAATGAAGGCTATTTTTGAGTGGGGGAAGGGAAAAAATGATGATTTTGTAGTAGTTTATTCTCATGAAATCAGCAGAACTTCTGAGTATAAAATAGGAACAGCATTGAAGATTTTGGACAGACGCATGAGGCCTTCAAGAGTCTTCAAGAGCCAACACTTTTTAGCAATAAAATTTGTTCCTTGAAGGCTCAAACAGTCTTAGCCACCTATTGCTATAACAAATTTTATAGGTGGCTAACACTTCCGTCCATGTGGAAAAGTGCTCGCGCATGTCACCTGGGCCAAGGAAATCCTTTACGCGCAGGTGAACCGAAGGTTCAAACCAGAGGACCATCATGTATGGACACTCTTCCCAATCTTGGAACGTCCCCTTATGCATGTCCCACCACCTAGCAGGGGTTTCATGCATCGCTAGATTAAGGGCCCACAGCCTTCACTCCCATGGGACTTTAGCTTCAAATGCTCCAAAAAACTCCCTAATACTACCAGAACCATCAAATTAGGGCAGTTCAGTTACCTCTGAGGAGATGCGTCAGAAGTTATTTGTGATTTGAAGACATCACAACACAGATACATCATGCAACTGATTCTGCCAATTTTCTATCTCCCAGTCAGAGTTAGAGAAGCATTCATTGTCCTTTTCCCAGCAGAGCACACCATCAGCCGTAGGATTGATCCAATCTTCATCACGAGAAGTTAACTTATAGATGTGATCCATATCCTCTTCTTCACGCACTAGTTCTATATATTGCTCTCCTTCTGCAGGGTCGAGAGGGACTATCACCCTTGTACCCTCATTCTCAAACACCATGCTTCTTTTCTTTAGGTTGATAATACCTCCCATGTCTATTGCCCAATCCAATCCTAGGAGCGTAGGATAGGGGTCCGCATCTTCCACAATCTGAATGACCTCAAAGTCGGCGCGAACCTTAACTCCTACGATATCTACCATAATTTTTGACAGTATTCCCAACAGTGTGATCTTCTGTTGGTTGGCCATGCACAGCTGGATAGTGGACCATTCCAACTTAGGTTCTCCCATTCACTGCCAAGTTTTCTTGGGCGGTTAGTTGCATTTCCCAACTTGATCCAATCTGCGCTGTTAGTTGAATTTCCCAACCAGTGTGTTTCTTATGTTTGTATAGTTTGTGCACATCCTTAACTTCCGGGGGGGGGGGGGGTTAGTTCTCTCTACGCAGTTGTCTATTAGTGCTCGTAGATTTTCTACTACCTTATGGTTGCATAGTAGCTTCATACATGCCTGTAGAAATGGTTTAACTTCATATTTTGGTCTCAGGTTTGCTGGACCCTTTGATGTAGGCACCTCATCCTTAGTAAAGTCCTTACGAGTTGCGACGAAGGTTTCCTTTTCTTTCTATAGGTCCAAGCTTTCCTGTTTGACTGCTACTTTCTAGATAAGAGGTTCAGCTTCGACTTTCTCCTTGGCTCCTCCAGTAGCCATGCTGCTGCCCGTTATGACATTAATACTTGGTCCTTCATCACGCGGTTCCACCTTAACCCTTTGTTCATTCTGCGTAGGTGTCTGCTGTTTTTCATGCATTTTTTCTATCAGAATTGGACAGTCTTCAATCACATGGTCCAGTTGTCTATAATAACGGAAATATTTTCGCACAGGGTTCTGACAGTCCCTTGCAAAGTTCCCTATCTCCCCACAGTTGTAACAAATCAATTGTCCTCTTCCCCGACCTGTGCCTCCACCCCTTCCCCCTCCCCTACCCCTGGCTAGGGAGACTCCTCTACCTGAGGGAGATAGTGGTGAGGAAGGATCATCCTATACCCTGTATAGGTTTCCTCGATTTATCATCAAGTCATAGGTTTGGAAATTATGTGCGTCATGCCCCACAGAGGAGCAGAATAGATACCATTGTTGCTTCAATTCTGGAACGTAAGCACCCAAATGGGGACAGTGGTTAGTATCATGTAGCCTGGAAACATGACAATCAACGCACCATAACGTTGTACCACTTAGCCCCATAGCCTCCTTAGGATGCAATGGGATGGGTCCCCTAGCCTGCATGTAATCTTCCAGCATAGGACACTGATCCTTGGTGTGACCAGATACCCTGCATCTTATGCACCATATGTCTGGACTAGCCTCTTTCCCCCATTCCTTATTGCAGATTCTATATTTCTATGACCATTGCCTCCAGCTGTCCATATATCTATTGTACCCCAAACTGAGAATCATCCCTCGGCGCAGCCTCTAGCTTCATAGCAATCTCCAAAGCCTTCTCTTGCGTTGCAATCGACTGCTGACCCATAGGTCTGCACAAGTGAGGTAGCAACATAGTGATAAACCATTCCTTGTGCTCCCTATCATCATACTAAAATTCCCCATCTCTGATAACCTTTTTCAACTGTTGATCAGCGTCCCATACCGATTCAATGGGTCCTTGACTAAAGTATTTTAAGTCGACCACTATTTGAGAGTAGGACTTAGGATTTCAGAACTGTTGTTTTAACATTGTCTTAATCTCTTGAATAGATGAATGTGTGTGTTGTCCTACATACCCCATATACAATTGAAAGGCCCTTCCTTCATAGGCAAGTGATAGCTATGCCCTCTTTACAACGTCAGAAGCCACGTTCTACGCAGCCCATACTAATTCTGCGACAAACCAAAATCGGTCCATATCTTCATCCCCTATGCCGTTGAAGGTAGGTAGCTTCATGTGCGAGTCCATATCATCTTCTGGTGGTGGTGGAGGTATGGGTGAGTTCTTACCCCTATGCTAACTTGAAGGTGGTGTAGCTGGAGGGCTATGCACAGCCGATTCTCTTAATGGACTGTAGACAGATCTATCTCCTTCTTGATTATTTCAGTAGTAGCTGTTACCACTTCGTGTTCTGCTCTCGCTCATATCAAGGGTCATTCACTCAGTGTGGCTGCACAGAATGCCCTTTTCGCACAATAATATTTTGATTAACAAAGGCAATGTTTTCAAGAACTTACCCCGGAAACCCTTGAATAACCTCTGCATTACCTCAAAGTAGGACACAAACTGATTGATTGCGGATTTTGTCACGAACCCGCCCAACACAGTATCTACCTAGTTATCTACAGTACATGTGATCGTATTGTCAGTCCTTTCTAGCTGTTGAATCAATTCTGGTGTCCACTGCGTTACTTGATCATCCTTTCAGCATTTCTGGAGTTCTATGAGCCTTGACAACCACTCCTAAAGCTCATGCACAAAGGTTACAAAGAAAATTCCGTAGACTTCAGTGAAGATGTACTCGTTCTTCCACTTCTTAGCCGTCAATTTCGTGTTGTGATTCTCCTTTACAGCAAATTCCTGAATCTGTCTTTCGAACCACTCTTCAATTTACACCCTCTCAGTTCTCCAATGACCTCGTGGCATTACCCAATCTCTCTCTCAAAATTCTCCTGGTCCCGGCAGCAAAACCATTTGTTGGCTTGAGGGGTCCTGAACCAGGTTCGGAGGTTAAGGTTTGCCAACAAACTCCTATACTACTAGTCCTTTTGGTAATGACCTACTTGCGTAGGCCAAGGTCTCACTCGAATTAGTATGGGAGGGTGCTGGAACCAGGTTTCCGCACCGTGGGAGAGAGTAGGTAATGTGAGGCAGATCTGCGTTCACAACTTATTGGATTCGCACAGAGCAAGTCTATTCATAGGATTTTAACATTATAATCAGTTATTAACTATAACAGAGCTATTACCATTCACAAATCTAGTCAATACATTCGCATCCACGTGCATATCAGTAATTACCAACACATAATATCATAACGTAGCTACAGATACATTCGCACCATAAACAGATAGCACAGACGTATTCGCAGCTTAAACAGATACCATAGAGTCACATCAACAATAAACACAATAAATCCAAATAACACATAGATACTTTAACAATACTTCGCATTCATTAACGTTCAGATCCACTTACAACCAAAATCAGCCCGCTCACATAGCCTAGTGGGGTCCGCACACCGCAGGACTAAGGATCTCTGCGCACACAACCAATAGGAGTCCTTACCCAAAAAAACCCAAAATAGATCTAACAGTTCACACGTAGCATTAGTCTTAATTCATGCCTCCTTCTAGACTCAAACTATTCATCTACTTATATCGATATAGCCTACGCTACCCTGTGGTCCGCAAACCGTGGTTTGCGAACTGTAGGTCTACCCTTTGATCCATTACAATGTGTTCGGGGCTTTGATCCACCCCAACACTGCTGCTTTAAACTAATTAATACAAAAATATACAAAATTTGTAGCTTAGGGAGCCCCGTTCCAACAGTATGGGAAAGGGGACCATGGGTACACTTGATAACCACTCGAAAGTGATTCAAGAAAGGGAAACCTATTTTTAGAAGGGGGCTTTGAAGGGAAACTATGGTAACTTATGCATTGAGGATGAGATAGCGACTCTTACATATGAATTTGACATCTTGCTATTGATTTTAATAGGTCGAATGGAATAATTGTAGGGATGAAAGTGGTAGTAAGATCCTTGTTGAAAAAGGGGGCTACCACAACCAAGGGGTATTTTTTACAAGGTGCTATAAAGTGGTTTTCATATCCATGTTGAGCTAATTGTATGATTTTTGGACCCTACTTCTTATTCTCATTCCATGTTGAACTAATTGTTGTATGATTTGTGTACCCTACTAATTATCATTGGTACATAGCCCTACTAAAGGAACACTAATGAAAATAAGGAATTTGTATTGGTAGAGAGGAAATACCACCTTAGATAAATTCCTAAACCCCACATCTGTGGCATTATATTGACCATGGAACCTTATTGGAAGTAACTAGGATTTGAAATTGTAAATAAGACGAAATTAAGTAGTCTATGAGATTTTATGTGAGTTAGTTATGATATGTTATTTTAATATATGGTTTATGATATGTTATTTTAATATGTGATCAATGAGAATCCATTATATTATTTTAAGGTAATTTTTTTTAATTATAATATGCTAGTGTGATACCTTTACCTTGTTTACCTATGAATTATTGTACCTTAATGATCTATAAACTACCATAGATATTCCACTGTACAATTTTGTCAATACAAATCTACTAAAATATATTATAAAATATGAAATCTACACTATGAGGGTTTATTTCTTAGATTTTTGTATCTGTTAATTACTATTTATTGTGTATGCATGCAAACTATAAGTATGAAGAAAATATATAACAGTGAAATAAAACTTAACAACCAAAAACAACATAACATATGTCCACTACAAGGAAAAGTCCCTCTAGCGGAGGTTATAAAGGAGCTTTTTAGTGTTATAAAATTGGCCAAAATTGTCAAAAAAACATTTTCTACAACATCTATTTTCAGTAACAGAGGTTTTGGCAGAGCTTCTAACAGAATTTCAACACAACTAAAAAAATTGGGTGGCCGGAGGTTATTACATATGTTTTTTCATCAGTGTGCTATTCAGGTGTTAATGCACCGATGCGTGTCATCTAGACAGTCGGCCCGAGGTGGTCGAAGGTGCATGCACCGCGCCATAAAGGTCTAAAACCGCACCTGGCGCACTATTGGTGATACAACGCACCTAGTCGTTCTAATTGGTATTGGGATTTGTACAGTGCCCATAGGTCGTATCATTGCACCGATTCGTAGTATTATAGAAATGCATCGGTGTGCAGTATCACACAAATGCACCGAATGTTCTAATTCATATTGGTATTTGTGCGGTGCCCATAGGTCGTACAAATGCACCGGTGAGTAGTCTCACATAAATGCATCGGTGCACAGTATCACACAAATGCACCGAGATTTATAATTGGTATTGGTATTTGTGCGGTGCCAATAGGTCATAGAAACTCACCGCGTGCTTTATAATACAAACGCACCAGTGTACAGTAACTGACACGCACCGGCATTCATTTTTATTTTTTAGAAACATCGACCTGTGACAGTGCAATTATTGTAATTTTTTAAAATTAATTATTCATCAAAAGTCAACACATATCTTATAACAATATTCATATCAATTAAATTTTTATTAGTGAATTTGAATGTGATGTTTGGATTAATTTGTTATATCATATCATAATTATTGTGATTTTTTTAAATTCATTATTCATTAAAAGATGACACATATCTTATAACAGTGTTCATATCAATTAAATTTTTATTAGTACATTTGAATGTGATGTTTGGATTAATTTGTTATATCATATCATCAGATTTCACATCTCTTCATTATAATATTTAATCATCCATAAATTTAATTGGTGGTGTTACATTTCATAGCGAAAAAGAAGAACGCAATAGAATAAATTAAAACATACTTTATTATATATATATGAATAAGATAGTCTTTGTTATACAAAATGGGACAATTATTGGTATCCCTTTGTCTTTGAATTGGGACACTATGTCCATTACATTAAACAAAATTTCTAATTTCACAGACAATATTCCAGAAAATACAACACCTTGCTTTGATATCCAAACATAATGATCATCGTTCTTCACTTGAACTGTTGTCACTTCTCGAGATACTTCCATGACTTGGGTTATTTTTATGAATGTTTTTTTCATGGTGTTGATTGTTTTCTTCCTGTACACCTTCCATATACAAACATAAAAATAAACTATAATGAGTGTATATACATTGGTGAGAATAATGAAAATTGCAATATTAAATAATATACATCAATGTATTCCATTGAGATCGCCCATCCAACTTTGGAGGACCAATTTCAGACATTTGCAGAAAAGGCTATCATTTGCAGGTTTAATGGCCTATGGCCTCAAACTGAAAATCTCTACCAGTGGATCCGTTCCAACAAGACCAACAACTGCAAGGTATTCTTTTGCTCGAAAGGCTTCTTCATTGTGGCCTTTGCCTTCAATGAAGATTATCAGAAAGCATTAACAGACGGTCCCTGGTTCTGGGGATCAGTAGGGCTCTTCCTTACTCCATGGTTTCCAGATTTTGACCCTTCCACAGCTGTCATCACCAGACTTCCCATATGGGTTAGACTTCCAAATCTCCCTGCGCACCTCTGGCACTTCGCAGTATTCCAAGGAATTGGAAATACTCTAGGCTGCTTCTTGGCCACAGACACCTCAAGGGGGGAAGAAAGGAATATACACATTTGGCAGAATTTGTGCAGAAATAAACATTAGTAACGGACTACCAGACAGGGCATCTCCAAAACTCTTGTGCCACGTTCCTCGACAAAACGAAGATTAAAAAAGGTAAATCCAAATCGAAGAGCTGGAAGCCATGTGATCCACCACCCATGGATGACATAGATTCCTTTAGCTCAGATGAGGAAGGAAATGATGCAAATGAAGAAAATGTTGAGCAGGCAAAGGACTCCCCCTTGGCCGGCCCCACGGATCCCTCGGCACCACAGATATTGCAGAAACGCACACATGCACCCTCTTCCTCTGATTCAGATAAGGAGACTCCTCCTTCAGAACAGAATTGTCAGCAATTGGTTCCTGTCCAGTCAGATCACAATGGTTGGGTTAAAGTCAGCAAAAAGAAAGTGAAAAAATGTCGTTTTGAGGTTCCTACCCACTCTGGGTAGACCCCTTTGTCTCGTTTTATGCTTTCAGTTCTCCTTGTTACTTTCTGCTTGTACTAGGTTGTTTATAGGGGCTGAGGTTGATATCTTACATTTCCGGCTCCCTTGTTTCTTTACTTTTCCTTTTGGAAAAGCCCTGATTGTACCATATGGTTTTTCTTAATAGATTTAGTCTTATTCAAAAAAAATATATATATACATCAATGTAAATTGAAAAGAAATGACGTACCATAGAAAAAATTGACTCATGTACTATACACATTCTTTCAAAACCAAATTTCATGCCATTTTTCAAGATTTCATCTGTTGACACAATTCCATACTTTGTTTCCTGCAAGTTTTATACCCCATAACAAATCATATATTTAATATAAAAATTTTTTTTGTTCTATTAATTATAGAAGGATCTAAGTAAAACAAGATCGATATATGCTTACAAATTCCACAATTAATTTCTGATATGCCAACATATACTCACAACCCATATTTAACCCAATGTCAGTCAATTCGTCTGATGGTTCTTCTTTGTATGTTAGCACCTGTTTGAAGACATTCAATGATGATTGCTGTAAAAGAACTTAAAACATACAAAAATGAAATCTAGTTAAGTTGTTATAAGGAAGTAACAATTACTCACAAACTTAGATATCAACCCTTTTCTTCCTTGTCGTCCTATTTTATGTGCTCAATGGGTTCCATTTTCTTTTCTTTTTTGCAAGAAAATACTTGAAAATTAATATTTAATGCTAAATTATTTATTTATTGTACCTAATGATTGAAAAAATCAATGATTACATATTATATTTAAAGCATGTTGTTGTTGAGATGGCTCCTCCTGCGATGCAATTTTGTCCATTTCTTTGACCATCTCCTTGTATACCTTTTTGGACATTCCTATTGGCATATTTATGATATCAGTTCGTTCATCTTTTGAGATTTTCATAATCTTCCTGAAAATGTAACATGAAAATAAACTATTTAATTTTTATATTGATATATGAAAAGTAAATATAACAAAAGTGATATTTATAAATGATATTTATAAATAATTCTAGAAAAAACATTTAAAGGAATATTACTTTTTCATTCCTTATTTTTTTTTTTTGTACATTTTTGCTATTAAAAGTCTAGCATGTCTCATTAACCAATTCTATGGAAACTCTTCTTGTAGTGTAGATAAAATTTGGTTCTTGGAATCATTGGATTGATTTTTGTATTGTAAGTGGAAAGAATGTATATACATTCATTCCACTAGAGCCCTCAAACTTTTGTAAAAGTTTTTCCCCCTTTCGTTAACCTCCAACACCACTCCAAATGAGCTAAGGAGCAATTCATTTTCATTTGCATGTTCTATTTTTTTTTCTTTTCTTAGAAAAACATTCGTTTTCTGAGTTGTTAGTCCTTGTAGAACATTAAACATATGTGAATTAATATATTGTTTGAAACATTTTATCTAATAATTTTAAGTATATTATTAATGAAAATTAAAAAAAGAAACTCATATTGGATCGATAGTATTTTTTCATTCACCTTATTCATCCTTTTGCAATTTTTCCATCAAAATTTTACGTTCTTCTAGTCCTATATCAGAAATAATATTATTGAGCTTAGTCATTTTGTGGCTCTGCATGATACACAATAAACAATACATATTAGTTAAACTTACATATACTTCAAAAATAATATTTTTTGTAAATAATTTACAAAGAACTTGCCTTTTTTTCTTTTCTTGATGTGCTATCAGTATTTTTGTTACTTGATCTTTTGTCAGCCGTTTCTTTATCAATATGAAACTTGTACCATATCATTCATTAATTTATTTTATAGATAAATTGTCAACTTTTCAGGTAAAAAAAATATATATTAAGAAACCAGTGTGCTTTTAATGTTGTACACACCGACGTCGGTGCGTCGTGTTCTTATAAACGCACCACCAAAATAGTATAAAACAATGTACGGTGCTCTATGTCAAAAAGGAGCACCTATGCGTTATATATTAACCACCACACCAATTAACACAAACAATATAATAAAAATCATCTAGTGTTAGTTTTTGTAGCATATGGTGTCATGGAGGGGGCGATGCGGTCTATTCTTATAAACACCCTGCGCAAACAGGGGACCACTATACGGTGCTATTTTTCAACAAGGAGACCCGGTGCATTATATGTTACATGGTGCACTGATTAACACAAAATAATTTTTTTTTTGCCAAATAGTACGTGCACGGTGCACTATAATTAAATAGCGCACCGGTGCCCTATTTTACATATGATGCACAGACTAAAAAAAATTGTTTTTAACTGTTTTATCAAACAGTATGTGCATAGTACGGTGTGATAAGCCAGCACACTAGTGCACTAGGTTACGCAGGGCGCACTGATTAAAAAAAATCATTTTTTTTTTAAATTCAGACAAGGGGTGACATGGATTGGGATCCCACTATGCAAATCGTCTCGTGGGTTATCTACCATAGGCCTATATATATATATATATATATATATATATATATATAGCAATACAAACCCTATAAATCTAAAATGAAAATCCCTAATTCTGAAATCATAGAAAAGGGAAGAAGCAATGGCAGAAACAAAAGAAATGAAGGGTTTAGGGAAACATGGTTTTTTTTTTCTTTTTCTAATCTGAAAATGAACAGTAAATTTAAAATTTTTAGTTACTGCAGAAAATGTAAAAAAACAATAAAATTTACTTATGAGATCGTTTGAAATTCTATGCTACAAGGTTTGAATCACCAGAGGTTTGGAATTCTGATTATCTGAATAGTTCTGTTCAAAAGTATTTCGTTGCTCCACTGTGCTCTCATGCTCTCCTGCTCCAGGTATGTCTCGTGCAAATCTCTAGCTGAATTTTTTTGCAAAAATAGTGAAATAATGAAAAGTGTTTAGTATTTAAAGAATTGTTTTATGAAATTATATTTTCGAAAATATTTTTCCGCCCATTTTTTAATTTACCGTTTTTTTTCACTTAAAAAAAAAGTTGCGCTTTTTTTATTTGCGGCTTTTCGTCACCAGTGCATCAATTAATAACACTGTACCAGTGCGTTAGTTAATAACACAGCACTGGTGCGCAGTAACTAAAACGCACTGGTGCGGTTATCTGTACATAAGCACTGATAACAATAAGTCCATTTTTAAGGCACTGAAATTACTTTTAGGTGTGTGCACTAAAATTTATTGTTGATTTTGCTCAAATGCAAGGAGAAAATATCATAATTATATCAAATGGATAATTCTTCAAAATCCATCTCTTTCCATAATATTTCTCAAAGTCCATCGCGGAGTTCTCCCTATCCATCTCTAGACGTAATATTTACTTTAGATTTTATTTATATTTTTATTATCTAATTGAAATTATGTCTTTTATCCATGTCAATCAGCTTAATAAATTTCAGGTTCATGCAGATTCAGAATCGATTTCAGATCCACAAAATATTCAAACAACTCCAAAACATCGGAAGCTCTTATCAAGAGCAGCATACCACAAGGCGCATTTGGTAGATGAAAATGGACAGCCGCTTCACCTTGCTAATTGTAAAAATATTTCAACTTATAGCTGCAATCCCAGGACAATGATGGTAATAATAATTGTTTGGTATATTAATGTAATTATTTCAACGTCAAAAAAATTAATCATGCATTATCAACATTCTTACTAATTGATATCATAGATTTTGTACTAATCATGTTCAAATATATTTTTTTGAAATTATTAGGATTCTAGTGATGATGAGTGACCTACCTACCATCTTCCGTTACACACCACGTCAATGTAAAATCAAGAGAAGGTTGAATTAAGAGAAAAAATCAGAGAGGAGCAATACCAAGAATGGTTGAATCAACCACCGATTCAATTATCGCTACGTCTAGATTCACCAATTAGGAATGAATACAACAATAGTAGTTCTTCACAAGCTGGAAATGGAGGCAATCAAATAGAGGTTGGTATGGATGATTACTTAAGGGATACGACTACCATAGAGAAAATGTTGTTAGCTGCATTCCAAAATGATGATCAGCTAGGGGATGATGCTCATATTGCAGACAACTTTTTCGAAATCCTTAAAACTGCTTCCACCACCCCTCTCTTTGGACCTGGTGGTCAGTCAAATTCCACCCAATTGGGGACAATGATGTTACAAATTGAAAGAAAAGTTTGCCTTGTCAAATGCATGTTTCTCAGAAATTTTGAGGTAAGTTACCATAAATTCCTCCCTTATATAAATTTGAGAGATATAATCACACAATGAACATTACAAATGGTCAATTTTATGAATGTTAATAATTATATTAGCATTAATGTACATTTAATATTTTCCATGATCACCAACTACAGGTTATTCAAAGATAAGGTTCTTATGAGTGATAATGTCTTGCCCGGTAGCTGCGAAGAGGCAAAGAAATTGTTGAAAATGTTGGGTGTAAGTACATATCATATCATGCATGTCCAAATGATTGTATTCTATATAGAGAAGAATATGCAGACAAAGAGATATGCCTGAAATGCCGGCATGAAAGGTATGATAAATCGAAAAATAAGGGTAAATCACATGGTCCTCCTTTTAAGATATTGAGGCACATGCCTATAATCTTAAGGATTCAAAGGCCCTTTCGTTGCAAAGAATTAGCTATGTTGCAGGGATGGCATGCCTCACATAGAAGTGAGTTGGGAGTTATGAAAATCCCAACTGATTCAATAGCCATGAAGCATATAGAGGATACATGGCCTAAAAAATTCAAGGATGAAGTACGAAGTCTACGACTCAGTATATCCATGGATGGCATCAACCCATATTCCCTCCAGAACACCAACTATTCATTTTGGCCTGTAGTAGTGATCAATAACAATACCCCCCCATGGTTGTTCGTGAAGAATGAGCATCTTATGTTGGCTCTCATAGTCCCTAGTAGAAGACAAGTGAAGAATATGGATGTTTACTTACAACCACTAGTAGATGAATTGAAGAAATTATGGGATGGGATAAATGCATATGATGTATCAAGACCCATCACAGTAGAGAGGAGTTTTACATTCTATGGCATATGTGCTTACACGACACATGGTTATCCAGGCTTAGGATTTTTCTCTGGTAAATTACATGTTTATTGATTTTTTTATATACATAACAATATTATTTCGCATATTATTTATTTAATTCGTTGTAATTTTTCTGATCTTCATGATATTATTTGACGTGCCATGCATATAAATTGTATACAATAATCTTGCAGGTATTGTAATAAAAGGGTATTTTGGATGTAAATGTTGTGGACCTTCTCTGAAAGCTAGATGGTCCAATGACCTACGAAATCCATTGTATGACTGCTTCATGGTGTTCCTTCTAGAATAACACCCTTACAGAAGAGCAACATTCGCTTTCAATGGTAAACGAGAGAGAACCCAAAGGCCTCCAATAACGACACCAGCTGAATGGCTTAGAGCATATGAGAGAGAGAAGGAGAATGAGTTAATAGAAATGTTCGATTCAAATGGGGAACCTATGTTTGATGACCTTGAATTCTTTGACACCTATGTTGAGAAATTTCCCATTGGGATGAAAAGGAAACCTATATTTTATAACCTCCCATATTGGGAGCATCCTAAGATTACCCACTTATTATACCCCATGCATATATTGAAAAATGTTTCATCTTCATTATGGAGGCACCTATCATTGAAACAAAGTGACACATTGGTTGTTAGGAAAGATCTTATTACTTAAAAAACTAAAAAGAAATGTTGGCCAAGACGATTAGAAAGTACAAGATTAGAGGCAGGCATTGGTCCCTCTAATTCATGGTATTTCAAAGTAGGTGATGTCCCATGGATTTTAAAAGAGGATGATATTTCTTTGGAAAAGGAAGTTATAATGGGTGTGAGGGTTCCATCTTCATACGAGTCTTCACCACGACGCTGCTTCACCATGGATGACCATTTTTCGGGGTTGAAATCACATGACCATTTGAATCTTCTAAGAGTACGTATAATGTCAAAAGGATGATTTTATTATTTTTTATATTAATAAATTTTATCCCATGCAGGGATCATAAAACATAACTAATTTTTTATATTATTGCACATGTTTAAGCCTTTGTAGTGTCATTATCCTTTGTTCATGCGTGGGTGTGTGAAACATGAATTCCCTCAAGACCTAGGATGTGCCATATCGAAATTATCTTCATTTTTATGCTGGATCATGTCAAAGGAGATTCATGTGGCTAACATTCCATGGTGGCATCAAGAGATAGTTGATATTGTTTGTATGTTTGAGAAGGAACTACCAACAATTTTCATGGACTTGCATGTTCATCTTCTAATCCACCTAGTAAATGAGGTTGAATTAGTTGGGGTGGTTTCTTATCGTTGGATGTTCTTCTTAGAGAGGTACATGAAGAAATTGAAAGGTTTTGTTCGACAAAGGGCAAAACCCGAGGGGTCTATGGCAGAGGGGTACATATCATATGAGTCTTTCTATTATGCCAATGAGTACATCAATCAAATCGACAATAGACCAGGTGCGGTGATTTAGGACGATGAAAGGGATGAAGAAAAAAGACAAGGGGAGTTGCTCCAAACGAATCGAAAAAAGCGCATAATAAAGAGTAAGCAACTTATAATTTTTCAAATTTACACAAAGTAAATACTCATGTTGAAATTTTATATAATGTATATTTTGATCTCTATGTACTATATAATGGTAGTTTTATTTCATCAGCGAATGCAGAAATTGAAGCAATCAATAAAATTTTTCTTTATAATTCCGAAGTGACACAACCGTGGGTCGCATTGTATGAATAAAAGAGGATGAAATGGGATAGTGATAGGAAGAAATTCAAATAGTTGAATGGTAGAAGTGTGCTTTATCCCGATCATTTAAAAGAAAATATGCTAAAGCTATGCCCCAACAGTTGGGTTGTTGACCAAGTTAGAGATAAATACGGTGCAACTGACTGTTACCCGTGTGTTGAAGAGGATGCGTTAAACATAGAGATTGGGTGCACCAACTCGGTAATAATCTATTTAATTTATATGTACTTTTCAAACTTAATAATGCACCTTTCAAATGTAATTACATCTATATTTCATATTTTAACTGTTGGGTTATAATAAGACACATGACACAAGACTATGGAATGGAAGTCGAGTTTGATCAATCTAGTCGATCTAGCCACCGTGATCAAAACTTAGTACGAGGGACATTAGGTTATGTCAGAAAGGTACAAGAGATCATTGAAGTGGATTTATCTTCTTTCCAATGTGTTATTTTTAGGTACGAGTGGTGGGACACCTTTTATCGGAATAATGTAAAGGAATATCGTGATAGTAGGCTTATATGTATCAACTCTAGAAAGATGTGGGATGAAGATAAGGAGCCCTATGTTTTCCCCAAACACTGTAACCAGGTGTTTTTTTTACCCAGATGTGTTGGATAGGGATTGGTGGTTCGTATTGAGGCATGACCCTAGGTCAAAACATATTTTTAAGAATAATAGTGTTATCATGCCATGTGAGCTGGAATATAATGAGGGTGATCATGAGAACCGAGAGTGATATGGTACATGTGTTATTTCATCAATATTTTATACTTTTTAAGATGGGTTTTTATAAAGAAGAGGACTTAATTACCTTATAACTTATAAGACTCTTTTTGTTTTAACATTATAATATGTGTTTTGAATTATTTGGTAATTTACATTGTGTTAATGTTAAAATCAATATTATAAAGTTCTTTTTTTGTTTGTATGTAAGATCATAATAAAATAATGATAATTCTAAATTACATGAATTTATTTGCACTATTTTCTAAACTTTATTATCTTACAAAAATTCATATTATTCTAGATTTATTAGTTTACAATTATTTACAATTTTACAGATTTACAAATTTAAAAATTTTAATAAAATCATTTCACATTAATACAATTAAAATTTTACAAATATTTTACATACAATTACAACTTTATAATTTTATATACAATTACACTTACAATTAAAATTTTACAATTACAATCATTTCACAGTAATACAATTAAAATTTTACAAATATTTTACGTACAATTAGAATTATAATTACAATTACAATTTTACAATTTCACGTACAATTACAATTACAATTACAATTTTAGAATTTTACATACAATTACAATTACAATTTTATAATTTTACATATAATTATAATTACAATTACAATCATTTCACATTGATAAAATTAAAATTTTACAAATATTTTACATACAATTACAATTACAATTACAATTATAGAATTTTACATACAATTAGAATTACAATTACAATTTTACAATTTTACATCTTTACAATTACAATTACAATCATTTCGCAATTATTAAATATTACAGTTACAACTAAAATTTTACAAATAATTTACATACAATTACAGTTACAAATACAGTTACAATTTTAGAATTTTACATAGAATTACAATTACAATTACAATTTTACATATAGACAATTACAATTACAATCATTTCACAATAAATTAAATATTAGAACTACAATTAAAATTTTACAAATATTTTACAAACAATTACAATTAAAATTAAAATTACAAATACAATTACAATTTTACAATTTTACATACAATTAAAATTAAAATTACAATTACAATCACGACATAATATTTAATAAATATCATGATTTAATATTAAATTAAATAAACATCAAGATCATGATAACCATCATACAAACATCATATTCTACTAAAAAACACATTCAAATTCACTAACATCATCTAATCATCATGATCATGATCATTTAACAAAACACAATTAGCATTGTATAACATTATCACAACACAAACATCAAATATGCATCTCATGTAAAATAATTGCTATCACATATATATCTATCTGCAAGCTACACATTAAATGAACATATCTAACATGACCTAACAATATACATATCATGATGATCACCAACATGTAAATTAAGTACAACTGGAACATGAACATAAAATACATAGACCATATATATATATATATATATATAATGTCAAAAATATACAATTTTAATATAACTGCATATAAATGTCAAATATCAGCTGGTGGTACATCAATAATAGTACTAGTCGAGGCCTTCTCAGTCGATGGTGCAGCCTTGACATGCTCAGTTAGATGTCGATCACGTGCCTGCTGATTTGGAGGTGCCTCATGCTAATTTGGAGGTGCAATCAATAGTAGTACTAGTCGAGGCCTGCTCAGTAAATGGTGCAGCCTCGACAAGCCTAGATAGATACCGATCATCATCACGTGCCTGTTGATCTAGTTATGCCTCATGCTGATCAGGATCAACTGTCGGCTGCTCATGATTACTCGACATGGTCGATGGTCCAACCTGCTCATGATTATGAATACTGCTGGATGCTACAGGCTGCTGATCATGATGACTTGACGTGGACGGTCTAGCTTGCTCATGATCATGAATGCTGGATGTTGCAAACTGAGAAGGCTAACTCGACGTGGATGGTCTAGCCTGCTCTCCATCATGATTGCTGGTCGATGCTATAGGCTTCTCATCTACGGAGAGAGGTGAATGATGATCACTCCCCTGATCGTGATCATCAGATGATGTGTCGATGCCCGACTGTCGACGTACTGTGTCTCGACCACGCCTATGTTGAAGGACCCTCCTCAACCACCTATCTAAGCTCATAGCTCCTACAACATGCCGCATCAGGGTGAACTTGTCATGCAGCATGCATCTCCACATATTTAGCAGCCTAGCATCAACCTGTATCTCTCTCATAGTGGCAGGCTTGCTCCCACCTCCATAAACAGTGCACAGAGTTGGTCACCCAACTCCATCCTCAATCTACTGTCAGGATTATGCCTAGAAAAAGGCGGTATCAATGCACCATGAGGACAGGGTCTGTCTGCACTGGCCTGATCCTCAACATCTACCATATCCTGATCATCATTAGGATCTACACCTGGACCATTTGGTGGCGGTGGCATCTCATCGCCATCAAATAACCCAATGTCTGCAAAATATATATAAGTACACAACAATAATTAGACAATTTCATTAAACATTTTAATAAAAATAAGTTAAAGAACATGTTAGAATAAATTTAAATAAAACAGTAATATTACCTCTATCATCCGGCGGCTCATCATCTGTGAAGACGATGTTGGCACACCCTTGCCAATCCAAACCAACATACAGATAGGGGACTAGAATAAAGGGATTCTCATCAAAACTGGCTAGCAACTCCAGTGCATCATGCAATGTCCTCGCGGAAAAATCTGACTTGCCCCTCTTGGGCATCATTTGTCCCTTCATCTGCATTCGTATATGCAGCATTGACCTACGAGGCTGTTGAACAAAAGTAGGTCTAGTCTCTGGAAACCTCTCAAAAAATAAACAAAATAGCTCTGAAGAAAAAGGGAAGTTCACCCTCCCTTATTTGGGAGCATGAATCTATCTAAAGTTGTACAGAACTATCGCAAAAAAATGGCAAACCACCTCACAAGTCATGGCTCCTGTAATAGAGAATCAACATAAAATATAAGCGGGCAACTAATGTGTTGCCTGTCACTGGTATGGTGTGCAATGGTAGAAATCAATAGTGAGAGCCACCTCACCTCCTCTCCACCAAATGAAGCAATACATAACTGACCTCTGGAGACCTGAAAATATGAAGGAGACAATATATCTATGCTAATGTATCTCTGGGAGTACACCAACTAATTCCCTGCTGCATAGCCAACGACGACCTCTGGGAATGAGGGAAAATCCACCCCTCTCCTTGATAGGATAGTAACAAAATAGATGTCCTCCTCAGTGGGCCCGTACCACTGGTTAGGACCAACCCAGAAATTCTGTAGGTGGGCATTCCACCTGCGGATAAGATGTCACAAAAACACACCATTTCCCTTTAGGGATGTAGCCTCCTCATAGAACTTGAGGAGGCCTATCTGCCTTAGGAGCCCCTGGGTGGTTGTTGTAATAGGGCAAGGGTACGTATCTCTCTCCCTATCTCGTGCCTCCCACATGTGAACCATGTTATATTGGTATGCGTGTTGTTGTTATTGTTCCCTCTCTTCTCTCCTTTGACGTCATTGAATGATTCACATATTAAATAATTTTTTTTTATTAAATGAGACATGTATTTACGAATATATATATATATATATATATATATATATATATATATATATATATATATATATATATAGTCAGTGCATCACAAAAAACAGGCATGCACTAGTAAAGGTGCATCTTTTTTTTGTCGTGCACCGGAGGCGGTGCACTTGAAAATTTTCAACACACTGGAGGCAGTGCACCTGAAAATTTTCAGTGCACTGCCATCCTGGCATTGTTACAAGGTCAATGGTGTATTGTTATAATAGACCACACCGTTGACTATGTACCAGTGTCGGGAGGGTGGTGCGCTGACCCAACTATACGCCCCGGTTGTATAGTTTAGGAAGTGCACCGCCCTCTTGACATCACTACATAATCAATGTGTGTTTGTTTACATGACTACACCGTTGATTATGTCAAGTTCGAGGGGGAGGTGCGCTGACAAAATTACCCACCCCGGGGTGGATATTTCCGTCAACGCATCGCATTCCTACAATTCAACATGGTCAATGGTGTGGCTGGGTAACCGACCATGCAACACTTTTTTTAATTTTAAAAAATCACGGTGTGCCATTTCGGTATCACCCCAAAACTGGTGCGGATACCATTATCACTGGTCATAGTGCACTTGTAAATTTACAAGAAGCACCGCGAAACGGTGCAAGCCGAACGACTCGAGCACACCGCACATGATTTTTTTTATAAATAAGGTGAATTTTAAGCTATTTTAGAAAACTAATCTACTAAAAGGTTTAATTATGGAAAAAAAAGGAAAATGCCTATACATTTGGTTGTCAAGGAGGCATATTGGCTATATAATTTGCAAAACTAAATTGGCCCACCGTTTTTCAAAATTCGAAATGGAGATGTGAGCGATGGATAGCAGCAGTGTGTGAAATGGGAGCATCGATGGTAGGGTGCCTCACACAAGGTAAATTTTCACCGGTTCTTGATAGCTTTGGAGCACTGAAAAGTGAAAAATGTGGATTTTTGGCTGTATTTTTTTTTATTTAACCTTGTTTCGATGAGCGGGTTTTATAGGCACACTGGTGCAGTTTTTTAAAACCACACCGGGTTGTTTTAGTTTTGGCATGGGGTTTTAGGATGCACTGGTGTGGAATATTTGTAAAGCAACGATGTGCTACAATAATGAGATGCACCAGGTGGGTTTGTATCGAGTGCATAGTGTCCCGATGTGCTAATGTTTTGTGTGCGCCAGTGCTTTCTCTAGTTGAATGCACCAGTGCGGTTTAGGATGATAAATGCACTAGAAGGAAAAAATCTGCAAAAACCTCCACCCGCCAACCTCCTCTAGTAACCTCTGCTACAAACGGATGTCTAGGCTATTTTTATAAGGGGTTCCTCAAAAACATCCACTAGAGGGTCTTTTCCTTGTAGTGATCATGGGAAACGCTTCTATGTTAAAACCCAATTAGAAATTAAGGCTATTATACTCTCTTTCTTTGAATATAATATAGATGCAAGTACAAAGAAGTCAAGGTTATGGATCGTGGGCTACTACAATGCACAAATCCTCTATGTGTGCCATCTACCTATCCCTCTTGACTACATTTATCTTATATGGAACAAAATTCAATTGAAAATAATGAAACCCCTTTTCCTCCTAGTGTCCCAATTATAACACATCTCGATAACCTACTAGTGGTAAATTATGACTCCTTCAACTCTTAACTAGAGTTTCAATAGGCATAATTCCTCAGACATGATATTGGACAGGTGTTTGCATAATTCCTTGGATAGGTTGTTGAACATGTATTTACGAAATCCCCTAGACAGACTGCTTAACAGGTTGATAAACATGCATTTACGGAGCAACTTGAATAGGATGTTAAACATAAGAGGGGTTCCAAATAGTATTCATTCCTAAATAAGGAGTACCAATCAAGGGTTGAGATACAACAGGTTGACTTGGGTTGACCTGAGGTACTTGACCAAAATTCATATAATTTATGTCAAGTGGTTGTCCTACAACTGTAGGATATGTTCTGGCAACAGGTTGTCCTCCAGGTGGAGGGTAAGATGGTTTCCCCCTGGCTGGATAATAAATTCCAGTTGGGGTTACTTGAGGATTACTTGTATTACCATATATCATATTAACATATTGTTCTAATGCCAAAGATATTTTAGGCATAGAAGTCATGCTCTGAGTAGTAGAGGTAGATAAACTAGAAGACCAAGTATAAACTTGAGGAGAAGGAGTGGCTCCTAAAAAATTCCCATAAATTGATTGATACCCAACAAGAACCAAAGGCCCACCATTTAATAAAGACTACAGAGAGCTCAAATACATATAAGTTTCAGTAGGTTGGCCCATAGGAGGAATTTCCAACATGTTTTTTCTAGGTGAAAAATAGAAATGAGTGTGGAAACGAGGAATACCTTGACCTAAATAGTTCAAGGGAGTAAAGTAACAAGAATTTGGTCGAAAATGATCAAAAGGAATTATTGGAAAAGCTTTTGGATCATAAAAAATAAAAGGGGTATGTGGTAATTTTTCCTCCTCTTCTTCCGTAATATCTTCAACATTTATAAGACAAGGAGGTAATCTAGTTGTAATTATATTTTTTCTTCAAGGCGAAGTCCGTGTAGGAGTTGGGGCTATAGCATCTGAAGGTGATTCAGGCTCAAAAATGTCATATTTGGGTACTTCAATGTTTGGTTCAGTTAATTATGTCTCTAAAACTTCTCTGATATCATATTATCCGTGAATAATATCAATAACTTCCGATCCAGATTGAACCACGTCTGATTCTGTTTTTTGTGGTTGAATCACTTCAGTCTCCGTGGTTTCTAATTCTGTAATTCTAGATGTCTCATGTTGTTCTGAGATTCTATATCCTATCGAATTTTACCTTTCTGCTTTAATATTTTTCCATTGACCAGGTGTATATTTGGGGGGTAGACCTTGCATTCTACATGAATGCCATGGTAAATCGGCCACGATGAAATTTATTAAAGTTTTATTCCAATTTTCTTAATCAAGTAAATAACCAAAAACAAAAAATGGGTAAATAGGTATCAAGGATTACTAAGCCACTATGAAATGTGAAATACCATTTCCAGTACATGCAAGTAGTCTCCTCAAATTCTCTACTCGGTGTATCAAGGGTGAAAAAGTGGTCGAATCTATTACTTATGGATGGTATGCAACCAAGAAGAGGGCTTCCAAAATATACTCAAAGTACATGGAGGTACAATCTAAGTTAGCATTATCTAATGTGAGCATGTACGATAGGAAGCATCCCCATATAATTTTCATAAGTAGAACGTCATCCAATATACCTGAAGGTACATGGATAATGTTCCCATATACTTGCGTATGTGGAATACCAAATACCCGCATAATGTATCACACATAAGAAATGAAAACTGTTGTGTTTATAGACGTCAAAACATTTCTTCTCACCTAGAACCAATAATGTTTGGTTAATTAAAAATTTGATTGATTTTACAGTTCCTCTTTGATTAAATTCTATTTCATAGATGTGGTGTAAATGATATCAGTTTCCACTTCCAAATATAATGCAACAAATAGGCGAAAAATGAATCTTTTGCTTCAATGAATTTCTAGATATGGTAAAGAGAGAGTCTTTTCAATATTCATGCCAGTGCAAAAATCCTAAATTCATCATAATTACTTTCAAGAATGAAAAATAAAAGACAAGTTGGTTGGGGTTGTTTGAGGGTTGATATCTGTCACATAAGCGAGAATAAGGATCATCTATTGCAAGGGAAGCTGAAATATTATAGTCATCACAAAAGAACGAGTCAAGTCAGAGGTCAAGTATAAAGTGCAAGCTGAAGTATACTAGAATTAGTATCAAGGGTACTCCCACATGCTAGGAAATATAAAGAAATTGAGAATTTCATATCCACAACAAGAGGTCGAAGATCTAAAGTATAGTCGAAGTGCAGAAGAAGGTAAGCATGTGGACCGAGAGTTGACTTGAGCATAAAGGAGAAGCAGTGGAAGAGAACTTTTTTCTTGGTCTTTGAGTGTAAAATAGGTCAAGGTTCCTAGTCTTGGTATTTTTCAATTATATTCTCTATAAGAAGAAGAAATTTTTCGGGTTTTCCTCTCAAAGAGTGAGAGGTTTTGGCCCTATATGATAGCCTATATTCTTTCTCTTGTCTCTTTATCGTTTATGCATTGGTAGAAGTTTGATGAAGAAGAACACAAACAACCTAAGTAAAAGAATATTAAAATATAAAGAAGTAAAAAGAACTCACATGCAGTTACTATTAGAAGATAAATCACTTAATATTTATGCCCTATATTTCTCAACATGGTATCAAAGCCAAGTTACTAAGTCAAGGAAGGGCATCTTATTAAGGGACACTCAAGGATTAAATCTCAAGAAAGGCATCAAAGCGAATATCATATTAAAGTCAATAAAAGCACGATAACTCTAGATCAAATAAGTATACAAAGAAGTATTGGGATAATCATAAATAAGGAGAAGGCAAAATCCATACATCTACTAAAGTTAGAGTTTTTTTAATACTATTCATCCAAATTAAGCTAAATCAAAAGGCGGTGTCATCTCAATGATCAAGGATAATTCTTGAAAAAATTACTTTAATCAAGGAGAATTTTTTATATCCTCCATATCATCGTCAACATTAAGGAAGCAATAATAACAAGGAGCATCCTATCAAGTAAATATATTTATGTCCACATATGAGCATTTCAGAACTTCCTTTTTTAAGGAACGTAAATAAATGGTTGTGGCTTCAAACTATATTACATGGAAGAAAAGGACAGATCAGAATCTCACTGAAAATGAGGTTATGGAACATGTCAACGATTCTATCACTAAACCAAGAAAGGAAGGTTCTCAAAGTCTTTCCAATTATATTAAAGGGGAAGTCATGTCTCAAAGGATTCTCATAAAATCCATCAAGGATCCCCTCTCCCATATGTATCTAAGCTCGAAACTTCAAAATAAATCTAGGAAAAAACCGTAGAGTTGTAATCTATAAAAACTGTTGGAGAAGTCATCTCATTAAGACAAGAACTATACAAACCAAATATTTCAAAGGAAGATGGAATATCCTCATATTTTATTAGGATATTTGAGATCTGAGATCAACAACAATATATGGGAGAAGTCATGTATGATATTGAAATGACTATAGTTGTATTAAATGCACTAACGAAGGACGGGTGTAACTCTAATTCAAGAATTTATGGGAAGAAAGAAGCTACTCCATTCCAGGATTTATGGTCATTATGTAAGATTAAAGAATATAGAGTAAAGGCTAAATCTGAGGTGGGATCAAGTGAGAAAAATCAAGCTTATGTTGCAATGAAAAAAAGAAAGGGAAAATTTGGAAAGTCTAGTTCTTGGTAAAAGAAAAGGACATGTCTAAAATTCAATGCTATGGGTGTCAAGAATATAGACACTACAAAAGAGATTGCCCTAAGGACAAGAAGGACAACAATATAGGAAGAAAAGAATCCCATATCTCCACAGAAGTAGAGGAAGCTGGAAAAAAAAAAGGTCCAAGAAAGATGAAGTAATTTATCTTTATTACTGAGATAGTCTTCCTCACCTCAGTTCTTTTCAAGTTCCTATGATCTGGGTTCGTCAACTACCGGATTTACCCATGATATCTTAATTCTGTGATGTGGTTAGAATTGCACTAAAAAGAGCATAAATGAACATATGCATATGCTGTAAAGAAGAGGGAAGAAGACAACAATCAACAACATAAGAACACGCGACGTTGATAACGGAGTTCATCCAATTTGGACTACGTCCCTGGGCCCAGTGTCAAAATGGGGTAGGATGCTTCATATAGTGCTGGAAATGGCGATAATGTACATGGACTATGTTTTCTTTCTTACAAGGATATATGCCCTCAACATCAGTGGCTTGTCTCTCCACGAGACGTTCCACTATAGGAACTCTCACTCACAATAGGCCTCCTATCAACATGGCATAATCTCACACAAGGTGATGGTGAGGATCCCTTCAACAAGGTTACGTATGGATCATACAATCCATGATGAAGACATCTCACATGAAGTAGAAAAATAGATCCTGCGACATACATCAAGAAAGGATATAAACAATATATTACATCTCATAGAAAATGATAAAAGAGGCACATGACATCAATACTGCATATAAATGAACCCTTGAATTTGGTCGAAGAAGTCGATGCTCAGCTGTTGAATGTGGCTGCACCATCGAATTTGTGGCATCGAGAGGCATAAAATCAACTGCCCACACTTGGGAGTCTGACACCGTCACTCCAATCTGGAAAATGGCTAAAAATGGGAAGCTTTGTTATAGACTTGGACATCACCATCAGTTTCCTGTTGCCGAGAGGTGTAAAATCAACATAAAATTTGTAAAATTCTGATTTCAGCAAGTTCGAGGCCACAAGGAATATTTTTTATGCCCCTTAAGATTCCCTGGAGAAGGTTCCACCCCTATGGCCGCTCATGGTTCTGCACCTACAATAATATTAAACTCGAACTCCGCACCAATCTCCTCCATTTTTTTGTGAATGAATGAAAGAGGGTTTAAATATATTTTGGTGGTGGAGTTTACAAATAATAGGTTGGTGGCACATTGGTAGCACCCACTGGTGGAGATATTGGAGGATGGCGGAGGGCACAGGTTCGAAACCTGACCCAACCTGCTTATAGCACATACTCCGCATTTTTTTTTTTTAACATTTGGTTGGTTTGGTTATATATGTATGTTGTGGTTCCACCGATGGACCGACCAACTATTATGCAAGGTGGGTTCAACACCCGCCGAAACCACTAGTTAACAATTATGTGGCATATGGTTTCGTTATGGCAGAACTGCATACAACTAAGGTTCTATTGCATTGTTTTATTTGGTTGATACTTTTTGGACTTCCCACTCGGGGGCCGACCACGTGGGTCAGGCAAGTTCAACCCTCGTTGGTCCTGTATTCCATGCTGCCTCCGACGCTTAATATATATAACATAGACATCAGGGTAGGTAGGTCCACTAGGGGTGGCCCACCTCCCCTCCTCCCTTTACGTGTGATCTGGGGTGGCATGGGTGATAGCCCATCCCCCAACCAATCTTGAATTATTTATGTGACAGTAGGTGACTTTTGGGTGGCGGGATTGGTATCCCTGCCACCTTTTTTTTTCCTTTATATATAAAACCAATTAATTTTTTTGGTCGGCTTAGGTGATATTAGACAAAATAATCATCCCACTAATTTGATCGATCTCAAGAGCTAGGTTTTCCAACCTGGGTGTCGTTCAATTTCCATAACACTTAAACCTAGTCCAAGTCCAACTTTGACCGCAATTTTGACTTGCTCTAACTTCTCCATACGATCTCAGATTGGAGATCTGTTTGCATCGTTGGACTCAATGCAATGAGCACTTTGATTTGAACCTAGCTTGAGAGCAATCCAGCCACTGTTAATTTTGACTATTTCTGAGTGCTCTTGGTCTCTTGAGGGTGTTTGGAGCCACCTGAATTGATCCTCCCCACTGAGGAGCTTTTGGTCCACCAAAAGCATGAAAATAATCTGCAGCTAATTTTTACCTTGTCTACACAACAAGTGTCCTGAAAATTCACCCTTCATTCTCCTTCACCTTTTTTCTTCAGAGCCATAAGCGATGAGCCGACACCTACATCCTCTACAAACATGTAGTAGAATCTTCTTAAAAATTACATGCTTAATTACATGACCAACTATGACCCAAGCATCCCATACTTGCCACTATTTTATAACTCATACTCTATGGTCAAGTTTACAACAAAATTGAATCAATGCCTCAGCTATCAAGACAAGGCCAAAACATCATTGTTCCTTCACAAGTGATGGAAAATACATCATCAATTTTACATTTTAAATTGCGAAAAATTATTTACAAAGTAAGGCCATGACACACTACCACACTTATACAAACCATCTCTCACTTATCAAAGTGAATGGGTCATCTATCTGTAGTGCATTTGCTTGTCGAACCATTGTTCCAACTATTTCCTGCACTGACGCTTTGTCTTTAAGGCGCTGCTCTGGATGGAACCTCCAACATGTGGCTCTTTGATGCCCATTTTTTCTGCAATGACTACAATAGGTCTTCTTCCTCCTAACTTGTGTTACCTTCTTCTTTTCCTGTGATGGAGAAGGTCTTTCACACCTCATCCTCTTCCGTGCTTCCATTCTTTTCCGGCACTTAGCAAATACCTAGTTATGTAATCCACAAAAACTACATGTTTTTCGATGCCATGATCTATGTTCATTGTTAGCAACATGCCTATAATCAAAATGAACACTAGAATACCGAGAATTTTTATACCTTTCTTGTTGGTCTTTGATGCAATCACAATGACAAGAGATTCCCTCAGCTCTTTCTCTACAATGTGTGTTGTCATAAGATGACGGTGAAGTGTTCCCATCATTCTCTTTCCCCAATGGTTTCAACCATGAATTGGAAGCTTCTGAAACCTTTGAGCGTTGTCCTTCAGTGTATCCCAAACCTGTGAATCAATGTTTCTGCACAACCTCTAATGGTTTGGTTATGCCTTTGCCATTAACACCAAGTCCTCCTCCTTTGTACCCCATTTTGGTAAGGAGTCTCATGCCAGTTTCTGTAATTGGTATCTCCACATTTCCAATAGAAATAATAGCATGTGAAGATGAAACTAAAGAGAAATCAACATTTTTTACCTCAATTGTTGATTCAGAAACATGTGATTATGGCTTCTTTGAGCCTTCGTTGTGCTTTAACTTCTCCAAGGCCTCTTCTGCGTCTCGCAATTGAAGCTGCAATCTCTACTTCTCTTCTTTCTCTTCTCATAGTAGCCTCCTTAATTCAAAATTATCTTCCCAAATAAACTGGTTGATCTCCTCATTCAAATGATGAGAAGACTATGAAGGTGACGAAGAATAAGCATAAGCACTGGAAGATGTGGATGAAGCATCATTCTTAGATCTTTCTTTCTCCTCTTCCTCTATTCTCTTCTCATAAGCATCATACATTATGTCCACCAATTTAGACATCCTCAGCATGGCCTCATACATGTCTTTTTCATCCTCCATTGTTTCATGTTCAACCGTTGTTCACGCTCGCAAGTCGTATTAGTAAGAAGACCACTATGATACCACTTGATCCCGGTCCATCAACTACCAGATTTACCCATGATATTTTACTTCTGTGATGTGGTTAGAATTGAACTGAAAAGAGAATAAATGAACATATGTGAATTTTTTAAATAAGAGGTAAAAAGACAACAATCAGCAACATAAGAACACGAGATGTTGATAATGGAGTTTGTCCAATTTGGACTACGTCTTCAGGCCCTGTGTCAAAATGGGGTAGGTTGCTTCATATAGTTCTGGAAATGGTGATGATGTACATGGACTATGTTTTCTGTCTTACAAAGATATATTCCCTCAACATGACTGGCTTGTCTCTCCACGAGACGTTCCGCTACAGGAACTCTCACTCGCAATAGGCCCCCTATCAACATGACATAATCTCACACAAGGTGGCGGTGAGGATCTCTTCAACAAGGTTACATAGGGATCATACAATCCATGGCAAATACATCTCACATGAAGTAGAAACATAGATCTTGCAACATACATCAAGCAAGGATCTAAAAAACATATTACACCTCACAATAAATGATAAAAGAGGCACATGAAATTAATACTCGATATACCTCAACCCTTGAAGTTGGCTGAAGAAGTGGATGCTCAGCTATTGAATCTGGCTGCACCATCGAATTTATGGCATCGAGAGGCATAAAATCGACTCCATTTTTGTGTGAATGAATGAAATATGTTTTAAATATAATTTGGTGGTGGATTTTACAAAGAATAGGTCAGTGGCACATTGGAGCACCCACCGGCGGAGATCATGGAGGATGGCAGAGGCCACGGGTTTGAAACCCGACCCGACCCATCTATAGCACATACTCCACATTTTTTTAATATTTGATTGGTTTGGTTATATATGTATGTTGTGGTTCCGCTGGCGGACCAACCGAATGTTAATCTGGGTGGGTTCGACACCCACTGGAACCACTAGTTAATAGTTATGTGGCATATGGTTTGGTTATGGAAAAACTACATACAATTAAGGTTTCGTTGCATTGTTTTATTTGGTTGATAGTTTTTGGACTGCTCGCTCGGGGGCTGGCCACGTGGGTCAGGCGGTTTTGACCCCTGCCGGTCCCGTATTCCGTGCTTCCTCTCGCGCTTAATATATATAACATAGCCATCAGGGTAGGCAGGTCTGACAAGGCTGGCCCGCCTCCTCTCCTCCCTTTGTGTGATGTAGGGTGGTGGGGGTGACAGTTAGGCAACTTTTGGGTGGTGGGATTGGTGGCCCTGCCACATTTTTTTATTTCCTTTATATATATAAAAAGTTCATTTTTTTGGTCGACATAGGGGATATTAGAAAAACTAATCATCCCACGAATTCGACCAATCTCAGGAGCCAGGTTTTCCAGCCCAGGTGTTGGTCAATTTGCATAACACTTAAACCTGGCCCATGTCCAACTTTGGCCGCAAATTTTACTTGCTCTAATTTCTCCGTACAAGATCGGATTGGAGATCCGTTCGCACTGTTGGAATCACGGAGAGGAGAACTTCAATATGAACTTAGTTAGAGAGCAATTCATACAATTTTAATTTTTACCATTTCCAAGCCCTCTTGGTCTCCTGAGCGTATCTGGAGCCACCTGAATCAATCCTCCCCACTTAGGAGCTTTTGGTCCACCAAAAGCATGAAAATAATCTATAGCTGCTTTGTACCTTGACTGCACCCCAAGTGTCCTGAAAGGTCACCCTTCATTCTCCTTCACCTTTGTTCTTCAGAGTACATTCCTTTATTGGAATAGATATGTCCTCCCTAATTAAGAGGGAGAGATAGACACAGCATTCTTGTCTTCTCTTGGGAAGATATAATGGAGGATTGGGTAAGAAACTGGAATCTGATGCTCTTTGAGGATGTATTAAGGTATCCAAGATAAGAGTATTCATTAAGGATCGATATTATTTGAGGACTGGGAATCCAATATAAAAATAGTCATCATGGAACACACCCTAAGAACCCGGATGGGGTATATTTCAAGAGAGATAGTGATGAGTGTGTCTATACATCATTGATCTCGCCAACATTGTGCTCATATCTTGTGGAGATATAGATATGTTAGTCAAGGCCTTGTTACGTGACATTGTTGGTTGATATGATGCTATAAAAATGAGTTACCAATCTGATTCTTCTTATGAGAAATTATTCATATTAAGAATGACCAAGTACCATTATGAATACCTCCCTAGTTAAGAGGGAGTGTTGAAATGTAACTAGGTTCGGTCTTCATAATGACATGTGCAATTGTGATTTTATGTAATTGATGAAAAGAAAGAAAAATAAAATTAATGTAATGCTTGTCTCATGGGTTCCATGAGCAAGGAATTTTATTTTAGTAATGGCTCCCATTGTGAATAGTAGGTTAGTCCCTAAAACAATATTGAGACATACATTTGTGGTTTTATCTTGTATAGGTTTTCACATAAATGTTTCTATCTCTTGATCTATGGTAATGTTTTATTTATGACATTATTGTGTGGATTATTAAGAAATAGTTAAAAAATCTTAAATATTGTAAAAAATTGTATAATGTTGTTTCAAACCCACCCCTCTAAGTATTATCTTGGATTCAACATTAGTTTGAGAAATGGGACAATGGTTATACTTGATAGTCACTTGAAAGTTATTCAGGAAAGGGAAATCTCCTTTCAAAAGGGGGGATTGAAGGGAAACTACATAAACTTATGACTTGAGAATGAAATAGTGGCTCTTGCATATAAATTTGACTTCTTACTATTAGTTTTTACAATCTTGGGGATGTAATTATCAAAAGAAATTTTCTAGGGAGATCAAAGTGGTAGTAAGATCCCTCTTGAACAAGGAGACTACCAAAACTAAGAGGTATTTTTTCCAAGGGGCTATAAGGTGGTAGTAAGATCCATGTTGAACTAATTGTTGTATGATTTGTGTACCTTACTTCCTATCCTCATTTGGACTTCATCCTTACACAAGGAACACTTTTCAAGACAAGAAATTTGTATTGGTATGGTGGAAATACCACCTTAGATAAATTCCTCACATCTCCCTTGCATTAGATTGAATATGAAACCTTACTAAAAGTATGTTGATATTGCAACAAGATGATGAGCTTAGTGGAAAGAAGTCGCCTTCACTAAGTGGGCCCGTAGGCTATTTTTGGCGCAAGTCTATTTTTAGACATGTCGATCATATTCTATGAGTTGCAGGATGCTATTTGTGGATGGTTGGTCAAGTTGGAAAAATAGATGGACTTCTATTTTTAGACATATTGGGCAGAATCTATTTTTAGATTGCCAGTCTAAAAATACATATGTCGAATATTATTAGCTCTTAATAATATTTGGACTATAAACATTATCTTATTCTCTTGGAGCACTTCAGTTAAGTGCACAGATGTGGCACAGGAGCTGACAGAAGGAATTACGCTATTCCCGAGGGTTAAGTGGAGCTATTGCATGGATACTTTAGTTAGAACTCATGTGACAGAGTTTGGTGGAGTTATTGAGGCAGTTGATGGAGTTGTGTTCAGTTTAACTGAGTTAAACATAGTTGAGCTAGTTGTATCTAGTCTAACTGATTGATACACTAGCGAGAGTGGTGTGAATTAATTATTAATTAATTCACTAATTATTAACTCATTAATGAACTAAAGAATACATCAGTTAACTACAGTGCATGGACAGTTTCAGTGGAGACCAGTGAAGAGGTAGGTGAAAGAGCAGTGTGACTATCAGTTGTGACTATATTGTTGCATGATTTGCAACAACCAGTGATTGGATATGAAAATGAGGATTGCGTGAGCAAGGCTGGACCAATTGAAGTTCATTCAGAGCCATTCTTCAACAATGATTGCGCAGTAGAGGCAGGCTATCATGTGGAAAAGATTGGAGCATGTGATTTGCTAGATCGGGCTTGATTAGTGTGTAGCAATTGGAGATTGTACTGAGAGCTTTGTGAGGAGCTTTGTATAATGATTGTTACATGATCTCTATGAAATATAATATACAGATAGTTGGGGGTTTTCAGCTTTAAGCTTTCCCATAAAATACTGTGTTCATATGTGTGATTGTTTATGGTTTTAATGTGCGCATGCGATTGTTTTTATTTCCGAAATTAATGATCAATGGTAGAAGAGATTTTGTATTGTGCATGAAGTTAAAATAGTGTGTGATCAGGAGAATATTGGTGTATTAAATATCAGTTATTCAAAATTTCTACATGGTATCAGAGCGATATTGTTCATTGGAGAAATTGCAAAACATTGAAGTGGTTGAGTTTTGTGCTGGTGGAATTCGAATTTGCAGCTGTGTTTTCCTGGTGTCGAAGTTGAGATGTCTTTAAACAGATTGCGATTGGAGTATTCCCTTGAGGGCAGCTCAAATTATCTTTCATATAAGGATAGGATGGAGGCAGTGCTGGATGACAAAGGGCTGAAGGAGTTCATAGATGTAGAAATTCCAAAACCTGCTTCTAGCGATGCTGTCGCACTTGACGCATGGCAAAAGAAGACAGCAAAGTGTCAAAGAATTCTATTGGAAGGTGTAAAGGATCACATAGTGTCCAACCTTAATGGTAAGGCTTCTCCATTCTTCATGTGGAAAGCATTGACAGACTTATTCCAAAGCAAGAGCGACCAGAGGAAGTTGGCGCTCAAGGATAAACTTAGGAACATAAAAATGGAGAAAGGCGACAGTATGCCCAAGTACCTAATGAAGTTCATCCAATGCAGGGATGAGCTGGGAAGTGTAGGGGTGGCTGTAGATGACGAGGAATTGGTGAGCTTGGCTATCCTTGGGCTTCCGAAGAGTTGGCATTCCTATCAGAACTCTGTCAATGGTCGGGAGAAATTTCCAGGATGGAAGCGAATTTGGTCAAATCTTGTGCAAGAGGAGATAAGGCGAAGTACTATGGATGGATCTTCATCAAAGAACTCAGATGAAGAAAATTGCACTTTGGCCGCCAAAGCAAGGAAGGGGAAGAGCAAGAAGAATGCTTCTCAATCCGGTGCGAAAGGCAAGAAGCAGGACATGTCCAAGGTGAAGTGCTTTCACTGTCACCAACACAGACATTATGCCACTAATTGTCCACAAAAGAAGAAAAATAAGCAGGCTGCTGGATCTACAGCTGGATAGGCCTTAGCCTCACAGTTTGAGCTGGATTTTTCGCTGATTGCATGCTTGGTCTCAAGTATGATGGGTTCAGTGTGGTTTCTTGACATTGGTGCGTCTTTTCATATGACCGGAGACAAATATTTGTTTACTGATCTAGATGAGAAAGATCTTGGAGTGCACATCGAGATCGGCGATGATGGTAGATACAGTGCGACCGGTATCAGTACCATTTCCTTTGAGAGGGAGTCTGGTAAACCCTTTGTATTGAAGAAAGTGATGCATGTTCTAGGATTGAAGAAGAATATTATCTCTATGGCAATGTTAGAAGACAAGGGATATGATGTTGTCTTTAGCGAGGGAAAGGCTTTCCTGCGTAGTAAGGAAACTGGTGAAACCTGGAGGATAGGGGTTCGAGTTAAGAACCTTTATCAATTGTAGGTAGATGGCTACATGGCAATGGCATGCAAGTTAGAAGGAGTGGTCAGCCGAGATGAGTGCGAGTTGTGGCACAAGAGATTGGGCCACCTTCACCATGGAGCTTTGAAAATTTTGCAGCAAATTTCTACCAGGCTTCCTAAGGGTACTCTTGCACAGTCAAATCAGTGCAAGGGATGTACCTTGGGAAAATTTGTGAAAGCCACCTTTCACGAGAAGGATAGTTGCGCCACGAAAATCCTTGAGAGAATTCACACAGACGTGTGTGGACCTTTCTCAGTAGCTTCGACAGCAAAGCACAGGTACTATGTGATATTTGTTGATGATTTTTCTCGGAAGTGCTGGATCTTCTTCATGCAGAAGAAGAGAAAGACATACTCAAATTTCTATGAGTTCAAGGCACTAGTTGAGAAAGAATAGGGGAAGCAGGTGAAGGCTCTTAGGAGCAACAATGGTGGTGAATTCATCTCTGGCAAATTCAAGGACTTTTGTAGCGCAGAAGGAATTCGAAGAGAGCTCATAGCGCCTCATAACCCACAGCAGAATGGGGTCGCTGAGCAGAAGAACAGAACGATCGTGGGTGCTGCACGGGCGATGTTGCATGATCAGGGCCTTCCCATACACTTGTGGGCTGAGGCATGCAATACTGCAGTATATGTGCAAAATTGTTGTCCTCACAGGATACTTGGCATGAGTACACCTGAGGAGGTGTTTTCTGGTAAGAAGCTTGATATTTCCCATTTGAGGATTTTTGGTTCACCTGTTTACATTCATGTGACTAAGGATGTCAGGAATAAGCTAGAGCCAACTACAGAGGTTGGGATATTTGTGGGGTACACTGATACGCCCCACAACTATCGTGTGTATTTGTCAGACAGTTGTAAGACTGTTGTGCGACAGGATATCAAATTTCATGAGGAGAAAGCCATGAAGTGTTTGCTTGAGAGGGAGCCACACTTGCATGTAGATGAGGAGCTATTAGTTCCTAAGGATGAGCCTCAGGATGTGGATCAGACACAAGAGGAGGTTCGTGGAGTGGAAGAGATCACTCATGCAGTGCCAACCATCAGAGGGCAGAAGCACACTACAGAAGCTAAGCGACTGGCTCAAGATGCAGAGAAGGTTGTAGGAGCACCTACATCACAGTGCAGACAGAGATAGTCACCTGACCGGTATACTGGATACATGGCTCTTATGAGCAAGTGTATCGTGACAGAGCCATCCTCTTTCGAGGAAGCTGTGGGGGATCCCGCATGGGTAGATGCCATGGTGGAAGAGTATGATTCGATTGTCAGAAACAATGCATGGAATATTGTCCCAAGGCCAGAAGGGAAATCATTGGTAGGTTCGAGATGGATCTACAAAGTGAAGCAAGCAGCTGACGGGAGTGTGGAGAAGTACAAGGCGAGATTTTTTGCCCGAGGCTTCTCACAGATTGAGGGGATCGATTATGAGGAAACCTTTTCACTTGTCACAAGGTATTCTTCCATATGGACGATTCTTTCTCTCTCAGCATAGATGGGGTGGCACATTCATTAGATGGATGTGAAGAATGCATTCCTCAATGGAGTGATTGAGGAGGAGGTGTAAATAGAGCAGCCCGAAGGTTTCAAGATCTTCAACAGCGAGTCGCATGTGTGCAGGCTCAAGAGAGCGCTGTATGGGTTGAAACAAGCACCTCGTGCTTGGTACACATGGATAGACAGTTATTTCACCGAACTTGGATTCTCCAAGAGTGAGGGAGATCCGAACGTATACCAGATTGTGGTGGAGGGTAAGTTGTTGATCATTTTACCTTTCATGGATGATTTGATTTTTGACAGGTGATGAACTCGTTGATACACCTGCGATGCAAGGCCGATCTTGCAAAGGAGTTTGAGATGAAGGACTTGGGCCTCCTTCATTATTTCTTGGGATTGGAAATTTCATGTTACAAGATGGAATGTTTGTGTCTCAAGGCAAGTATGCCCGGGAGATACTGGAGAAGTTCAACATGCAAGGCTGCAAGCCTATCGACACTCCTCTTCCTGGTGGTTAGAGGAAAGAGGATGCTACATCGGCAGAGGTAGTGGATGCCACTGTTTATCGACAGTTGGTGGGGTCGCTTATGTATCTAGTCAATACACGACCCGACATATGCTATGCTGTTAACCGGCTTTCACAAGCTATGGTTAAGCCTACCAAGCTCGTTTGGAAGGCAGGCAAGCATGTATTGAGATATGTCAGAGGCACATCGAGATATGGATTATTGTACAGACAGTCGGATGAGGTGAAGATATGTGGCTTCACGAATGCAGATTGGGCAAGGAGCCCAACGGACAGAAAGAGCACATCTGAAGGGATTTTCAGTATCGGGTCGACAACAGTTTCTTGGTACAGCATGAAGCAGAGATCCGTGGCACTCAGTTCAGCAGAGGCCGAGTATATGGCAGCAATTTTGGTTGCATGCGAGGCTATATGGATGAGGAAGATCCTGGTCGGGTTATTCGGTTCACACTTAGATCCTACTGTGATATATTGTGATAATCATAGTTGCATGAAACTCTCTGTTAATCTAGTATTTCATGATAGATCTAAACACATTGACATCTGGTATCATCATATCAGAGATTGTGTGTAGTGGAAGACCATGTTACTTTCATACATTCCTATAGAGGATCAGGATGCTGATATCTTGACGAAGGCGCTCACCAGGAGCAAATTCGAATACCACAGGGGCAGGATAGGGGTGGCAGATAATCCTTATATTTTTGAGAGGGAGTGTTGAGATTGCAACAAGATGATGAGCTTAGTGGAAAGAAGTCACCTTCACTAAGTGGGCCTGTAGGCTATTTTTGGCGCAAGTTTATTTTTAGACTATGTCTATTTTTAGACATGTCGATCATATTCTATGAGTTGCACGATGCTATTTGTGGATGGTTGGTCAAGTTGGAAAATAGATGGACTTATATTTTTAGACATATTGGGTGGAATCTATTTTTAGATTTCTAGTCTAAAAATAGATATGTCGAATATTATTAGCTCTTAATAATATTTGGACTATACACGTTATCTTATTCTCTTGGAGCACTTCAATTAAGTGCACAGATGTGGCACAGGAGCTGACAGAAGGAATTATGCTATTCCTGAGGGTTAAGTGGAGCTATTGCATGGATACTTCAGTTATAACTCATGTGACAGAGTTTGGTGGAGTTATTGAGGTAGTTGATGCAGTTGTGTTCAGTTTAACTAAGTTAAACATAGTTGAGCTAGTTGTATCTAGTCTAACTGATTGATACACTAGTGAGAGTGGTGTGAATTAATTATTAATTAATTCACTAATTATTAACTCATTAAGGAACTAAAGAATACATCAATTAACTACAGTGCATGTCAAGTTTCAGTGGAGACCAATGAAGAGGTAGGTGAAAGAGCAGTGTGGCTATCAGTTGTGACTATACTGTTGCATGATTTGCAACAACTAGTGATTGGAGATGCCAATGAGGATTGCGTGAGCAAGGCTGGACCAATTTGAGTTCATTCAGAGCCATTCTTCAGCAGTGATTGCGCAGTAGAGGCAGGCTATGAGGTGGCAGAGATTGGAGCATGTGATTTGCTAGATCGGGCTTGATTAGTGTGTAGCAATTGGAGATTGTACTGAGAACTTTGTGAGGAGCTTTGTATAATTATTGTTACATGATATCTATGACATACAATATATAGATAGTTGGGGGTTTTCAGATTTAAGCTTTCCCATAAAATACTATGTTCATATGTATGATTGTTTATGGTTTTAATGTGTGCATGCGATTGTTTTTATTTCCGCAATTAATGATCAATGGTAGAAGAGATTCTGTATTGTGCATGAAGTTAAAATAGTGTGTGATCAGGAGAATCTCGGTGTATAGCATATCAGTGATTCAAAATTTCTACAAATTAACTTAGATTTGAAATTGTAAAGATAGGATAAATAATCTATCCTATTTAATGTGACTTAGTTATGATCCATTATTTTAGTATGTGATCAATGAGAATCCGTTGCATTATTTTATGGTGAAATTTTTTACTTATAATATGCTAGTGTGATACCTTTGCTTTATTTTCCTATGGATATTTTACGCTAAGGTTAAGAAAAAAAATGGGTATTGAAAATTAGTATTAAAGCATGTAAATCCAAAAGCTATGAAACTTTAGGTTGCTTCAATATTAAAATAAATTCATTTATTTTATATGAGACATTTTTTACTATCAATTTAAGCCTAAAGTTTTGCATATTATTTTTAAAATAAATGTGATTTATAATAAGTGGCATAGTAAGTTGTTTTATTCATACACATTAAGATTATTTCACTAATAAAATAATAAAAAATAAATAAAAAAATAAGTTTCGAATTATTTCATAACAATAATAAGTATAGAAATGTACTTTATTAAAACTGTTCTCATAAAAATATAAGAAAAAAATTAATGTCCATTATGATATATTTGATTTTGAATATAAAATAATACTTATAAAAATCTGAAATTGTAAAATTGTTTTGTGCTTCTATTTAACCAATACAACTAAAATATATAATTTTCAAAAAACCAAATTGAATTTTTTAAAATTTGTATCCTTTACCAAAATGTTATCAATACCCTTGAAAACCTAAAATTAGTAAAGTTTAGTTTAGTTTGATTCTAGTGACTTGTATAGAAAATGGTATTGTATTGGGACGTTGGAGGCCGTGACTTATATAACGAATGGTATTGTAGTGGGATGTTGCAAAGTTTCTTTGGAAATTAATGATGGCCAATGGAAACGTTTGTTATTACATGATCCTTAAATAATTGGTTTTCCCCGGTAATATAATTAATTTAAAAGTTTAATTTTTTTATTTTTATTTTTAGATATTTTTTTGAAATGATGAAATAAAATAATTTGAATTACATTATTGTTTTAATTATATATGATGTGTAGATTAATTAGTTTGAGTGTGGATGAGTCTCCATCAAGTTTTAGAAAGATATTTCATGGAAAAGGTTGAAGATGGAAGTCATATTTGAAAAAATTAAACAATTACAAAGGACATCCAAGTTTCAACCCATAATCCTAGTAATATCAACCCACTAATTTTAAACTTATTATTCTTTCATCAAATCATAAATAAACTAAACTCAACCTAATTAAAAAAAAATAAACAAACAAACAACATTAAACTTTTAATCATATTCCCCGGATGCGGGTGTTTCAAAGGCTAGTTAATGGGATGGGACGGAGGGGCGGCAAGCCATGCCGACACCTGCCCATTTGGTACACAGAGTTAAATGGACAGCTGCGCCACAGCATGTCTCATTTACACTCCCCTCCTTCCAACGCTATGGGCTCTGCAATCAACAGCACTCGCGCGCCTTCAAACATGCTGAACCCTGCCTCCGCATGCTTAGGCGAGATTTTCACTCTGGTAGCAGTTAAGAAGACGGATTTGTTTGGTTTGGGAAGGACGAACTCGGCGCATGTTAAGACCTGTCTCATGGTAGATGGATTCTGTCAACAACAGGTTAAAAATCGCCCGGTCTTGGCTTTCCCACAGAATCTTATTGGCGTCGTTGGATACTGTATGCACAGTCGGGAGAAAGTATATCTGTGTCTGTTGCGTTCTATGCAGAGGGAGGTTTATCCTCCTGGGTATCTTCAGCTGTTTCCACGTCCTCGTTTGAGTTTGGGCCACCTTGGGCTGGCTTGCACTTTTGTTAAAGTTTTCTGGACACCACTCCATCACACTATGTCGAGGCTTCGATACCGTATGCAGAGTAGGAGGGGCATCTCTCGGAGCCATCCCTCTCGTTTTCCTTCCAGTCCTTCCCTGGACACCTCCTCCTTCGATGATGGCTCCAGCCACTACCCCATAACTCGAAGCGGTAGGGGGCGCTCTCAGGATTTCCGCTTGTACTGGGGCCCCCATTCGCGTCGCGCGCCTGCTGCCTCTGCTAATACAACTGGCACTGCTCGGTTCACCTTCCACAGCACCCTCAATCGCCCGAGGATAACTGCCATTCTCTCGGTGGTTTTTCTGGAAGACAGCTTGCCAGAGGATTCAAGCGTGCAGCCGGCCGTTCCTATGGAGAATGTTGCTCCTGACACCCAGTTCTCGCAATTCAATCTGGGCAGTGGCAGCACCCCGATGCAGCCTCCGTCTCGCCCTGAAGATTTTGTTCCTGATGAAGACATGCTCTCTGCTGAACCTGGTCCCCCGGCTTCTCAGGCAGAACTTGCTCCTGAAATGCACGCCACCGGCTGGTGCAGGATCGTGGAGGAGACTCCGGAAGACTAATGGGTTCGTTGCTTGGTCTTTTTCTCTGTTTGTGTCACCCAACTTCTTGGGTTTTTTCTGTTCTGGTAGCTATGAAGCTTTCTGGCCCCTTTTTGTCTTTTCTGGGTCAAAGCATCTTTTGGAGAAATCTTACTCTGCACCCCTGTGTGGGTTTCGACAGTCCACTTCTCTATTTTTTCCTGAATTTTCTGCCTTCAAGGCAGTAGTATTTGACTTCAGTCTCGATGTAACATTATCAGCTTGTTAATAGATCAGTATTACTTAGAAAAAAAAAAACTTTTAATCATATTAAAAAAATATTAATATATTCTAAACTTAATTATAGTAAAATTATATATAATTTTAATTTTAATATATATATATATATATATATATATATATATATATATATATATATATATATATATATATATATACACACACACACTATTTTAAATATCCAAATTGAACTACATTTATTTTGAATATTGAAACATACAAATTTGTTAGACTTGATTTTGAACATTATTTATTTCTTAAATATTATATAATTAATTTCAAAGACCATTAAGGTTTCTCAAATATAATATAATAAATCTCAAATACCATAAAAGTATATAAGAAGTGGAATTTGAACTATTATGGAATGCATAGTGCTTTAATGGGAGACATATTTCATAGGACCCATTGGTTCTTTATAAGGGAAGAAGAGATACATAACTGTATGTATTGATTATCTAACTAAGTGGGGTGAAACAAGGACCCAATCACAGTTAGAATCTCATCAAAAGGATTATTGATAAACACTGCATTAATCATAGGAAGGGTACTCCATATTAATTTCATATCAATTGACAAGTGGAGTGACAAATAAAGAATTGAAACACATTCTAACAAAAGTAATCAACATGAGAAAAAAATATTGGGTTGATAAGTTCATTGAAGCAATATGGGAGTACAACATTACTTTTAAGACTACTATAAGGCTCAACCCCTATCGATTGGTCTTTTTCAAGGAGACTATGATGCCATTTGAGTTTGAGTTTGTTACAATAATGTTAGCTTCATAGATAGAAATGGATCTAACATATGTGCAAGGAAGAAGTAGAAAACCGTTGAATGCATTATAAGAACAGAGGATGCAGGCTCACGTTTAAACCAAGATGGTCTTAGATGAAAAGGAAAATATGCCATGAAAAAATTATCAGAACCAAAGACCTTAAGTTATGTGATTGGATGCTACTTTATGAATCAAAATTTAAATATTTCAAAGGAAATTTCATGATCCAATGGATATGACCATAACTAGTGAATAAATTCCATGACAATGGCTCTATGTAGCTCAAGACTATTGTTGAAGATAAAATCCATCTGATCAATGGTTTATGTATTTTTTGGGTATGTGTTATATTATTTTCACAAGTATCTTAGGCATCGTAATGTTGTGTCATGTTCACTGGGGGGGGGGGGGTCGTAGGGGGGAAACAATCCCCTGTATTAGGTGGTTTGCAAGGGGATGGTATCCCCCCTACACGAGGCTCAGGGCATCACCCCATTTTTTTTTTTAAAGCAACAAAATATGGTTGGGTAGACCCAAGGATGGTGGGAAAGTTGTCGATGTTTTTGCACATGGTTTTGGACATGATAGTTTTTCCCATGGTATTTTGTAGATCCATTCAAGGGAACTATGCTTGTGTTCTAATTCGTGGTTAATAGATTGGGGGTTTACAAATGCTTTGGCATGTATATAATGTATTGTAAAATTGAAAGGAATATGATTAAAAATCAATCTGGTTTTCCCTGTTTTGGATTTTGAGAGAAAACTTTCTGTGTATATTTTTTATTATTTTCATTATATATTTTCTATTTTTTAAGAATTCATTCATAGGTAATTTATATACGGGTTTAAAAACTTCATTTGTTATCATAGTATTTTTGGCTTAAAGGGGACACCTTTTCGACTGAGGGGTTTTGTTGGGGTCTCCGGTAGACCCTGCTATAGTGGGATATCTACAAGATTAATTCTCGTAGTAAAAGGAAATGATGAACATTGGAAGGATATAGATCGAAAAAATTAGTGGATACTTTTTTGTGTTATGGAAGATTATGATGGAGTATTTGTTGGTGGATAAATTTAGTGGATCATTATGGATCCAGGTCTTGAACCAATGAAAATGTCAACAGAGGACTGGACCAAGTTGGATCAAAAGGAAGAGAGCACAATCCAGTTGTGTGTCTTAGATTCAGTATTACTGAATGTTTGAGGAGAAGAAACAAAATATTTATGGGACAAGTTAGGGACTTTGTATCAATCTAAGTCCCTGGTAAATAAATTTTCCTCATGTAAGAAGTTTTATAACTTGAGGATGAGGGATGGAGACTTAGTGAAAGAGCATCTAAATTCCTTCAATACACTGGTAAGTCAGTTACTATTTGTTGATATTAAAATTTCAAATGAAGATAAGTGCATCAATTTGTTGTGTTCTCTACCAGACTTGTGGGATAGTCTGGTTAGAGAAAAAACGTTAGACCAATTCATTAAGCTATATAATGGAATCAACAAAAAAAAATGTACAATAGATACCTAGACCTATCTACCTTCTAAAAAATAGATTCTTTCCCTGCTTGTTAGTATTTTCAGATGAACAACACTTTGCCCCATGATTAACATTTCATCCCTTCCATTATCATCCATAAATACCACTCTCCAATTTAAAAAAAATCACCCTAAGGCTTTCATTTCTCAACCTATTGGATCATACATGAAAGCAAAAAGAAATCCTATAAATATATAGGAAAGTTATAGCAATCCTATATAATATACTTGACTGCCCAACATCCATGAACATGCCACATCTTAAGAACATCTACATATTTAATTTGAAACTCTCAAAGAATGATTCCATCCTGTCAAATACCATCCCTTCAACAAGAAAATGAATTAAAATTTCAGCTTCTATATAATACTCTATTCATCTATAGAATCCTCTATGAAATACATTTCACAACACCACCTTTAGTCCACAATCCATGGCAACAACTATTGGTCCAAAAGTATGGTATAACACTTAGGTATGAATCCCTCACCCACAATTCTCATATGATTTTCATGTGGATTATAATTTGCATAATACTAAGGTTGAACACCAAGGTTCTATTAGAGAAAATAATAAATGGTAGAAAACATCTAGGAATACATGTACTTTTGACCTTGATTAATGTGAATTTTGCTAGTCTACATGGCATTCCTTATGTTGAAATGTTTGCCTGAAGGATTTAACCATATTTATGATGTTTGTGACCATTAGAAACATTAGCATCCTAACATGGGTATGTTTTTGAAGGAAAACAATAACCCACCAAAAACCTACCATGAATATAGGGGCCTCGTCCCCCAGGTTGTTGATATAAACCTACAAGATCATTACAAAATTAGATTTATTGAGCTGAGAGGCTCATTCTATAGCCGAGTGTGAAGGTGATGTGTAAGTGTATTCGTCCTTCTTTAAAATAAAAATAAAATATTTTCTAAATAGAATTTTTTTTTTGGCTATAATAAAAAAGAAAAAATATATGGTATGCATATCTAATTAGCTGCATATATGACCTAATATAATTTCATGTAAAGTAATTAGAAGTCAAAAAATATGTGAGTAAGATTTTTAAAATTTATACTTTTCAAAAACATTTTAACATGTAATATCAACTTCCTACATAAATATTAGTTTGGACCTATTTAAACTTGGATTTTTCATAAATAAGAGGTATTAAATCTTATGGATTTTTAAGAAGCCATGCGTTAAATTTCATGAGTTTTAATTATGATAAGTGCATATACGGCGGTGAGCAGTAGTAACATATTTCTTTCGAGTTAAAATTTCAATGACATATCAATATTAGAGTGCAGTACATGAAGGGAACTTTTAAGACATTTTTTAAGACAAAATAAATATTTTGTCTTAAAAAGCAACTTTTATTTTAGTGATTTTACATTAAAATTTAATATCAATTGAATTGTTTTAAATATTAAATTTAAGACAAAAATAGTTTGAGACAAAAAATATTTTAAGACAAAACTTTATATATAAGACAAAAACAATTTGACACAAAAATATTTTAAGACAAAACTTTAAATTTAAGACAAAAACAATATGAGACAAAAATATTTTAAAAATTTTGCATTTAAGACAAAAACAATTTGAGACAAAAATATTTTAATACAAAAGTTTATATTTAGGATTTGAGACAAAAATATTTTAAGAAAAAACTTTATATTTCAGATTTGAGACAAAAATATTTTAAGATAAAACTTTATATTTAAGAGAAAAGTAGCTTGAGACAAAAATATTTTAAGACAAAACTTTATATTTAAGACAATGGTCACTTAAGGCAATGAAAATTAAGATGAAACTCATTTAATACAATTAAAAATTAAGACAAAATCATATCAATTTAAGACAATATTATCTAACACCTGCAAAATTGACTCTCACAATGTGCCCTAAGTCCACTAGCATGTAGGATACTATTTTCTTGTGCTTATATCAAGGTTTTTATTTCACTTACCATTCATGTTATATTATATCAAGACAACAATTTGTTGGGCTCTTCGTTTTGTGAGTGTAACCAACTCTGAAGAACGCGACAACTTTTCCTAGCATGATTTCTCGGACATCAATTCTTCTTTTGTCCCTTCAATATATGTTGATATGATTATAGAAAACTTATCTTCCATTGCATTCAGAAAGTTTGCATGAAGATTCTGTTAGCACTCAGTTTATACTTTCAAAAAATGTCAAAATCTTTTGAAAATCAGTTAAGAGTTTTATTACAATAAAAATGGGCTTAAGTGTAAGACTAGGTAAACTTTTTGTGTGAAAAGGTGGCATAAGAGTTTAAAAATCATGTTAAGATATTTCTTTATGTCATGCCAAATTTTTTTTGCCGAAGTCTTGCACCAATCGAATGCTGAAAAAAGGTGGCGCTACGAAATATTTTCGTAGTGCACTACAAAATATTTTTGTAGCACCTACAGGCCGCACTACCAAATATTTTCGTAGCGCCTACAAAATTTTGAAAAAAAAAATATAACTATTGCTTGGGTCATTTAAATGCTTTAAATTTTTTTGATGAAATTTAACCTATGATATGACTTAATGTGATAGTTTGAGGCGGTTTCAAAACATTAAAAAGGGTTTGGAGAGAAGCATGGTTAAAACTAAAATATTGTGCAAATCAACCATTTCCATCAAACCTAGGTGACTGGCTAGTAGAAGACAGTGAAATTGTTAGCAGTTTTTTACAGCGCGTGGAAAAGTGCTTAGTTTTTATCAGTTAAGCATTGGTAAAGTTAGCTCATGTGAGACGATTTAAACTAGATGGAGTATGGTTTGAGGTTTGTGATGAATTTTCACCTTTATTCATAAATGCAGGATGTGAGCTGATTTTCTAGTAGTTTGATGGTTAGAATCTGAGTTTGTGTTATGCTTTTATTCACTCTTTTGATGGAAACATAGCTCAGATAAGAGGAATGAAGTTTGCAGTCATTGAAGATTCAATAGTAGAATCCATGGGGTTGGCTACCGAGGGTGAGAATTGGTTCAATAAAAGAATGATGCAGAATGTGGATCTCAACTTCTTCCTGAAAGGAGAACATCAAAACCCTAATTGGAGCATGGGAATCCCTCAAAATATGTTGAAGCCCAAATGTTATAACATTCTAAATATTGCAAAGCTCTTTTTTACATGTGAAGGCAGGTTCCAAATCTACTTTTACCACATGAGTTTTTTATGTTATTTAGCTAGTTTTGGAAAGATGAGCTTACCTTATTTCTTACATCAAAGTGTATTTAAAATGTCCATTAAGGCCATAACCAAATGAGAATTGTTACCTCATGATATATGTCACCATGGAATGATTAAGATACCATATATACATGATTTAGATAAGCAAATAAAAACCCTGAGACAGAGGACATGGAGAAACCATGCATCCAGAAGACTAAGAAAGGGTAAGGCTAAACCTTTTTATTAAAACCTAGCCCTAAAAATAGAGGTAGAATCTAGTCATGTGCCTATTGAGAAAAACCTTGTAAAGGAACCAAAGATTAAGGTCTATGAAAAAATAACAAGAAGAAAAAAGACACAAATGTTATAAAAAGAGGAAGTAAAGCATCAAGCAGAAAAAAGTGAGAAAGGAAACATAGTATGGAAATAGGGGATGAAGACACAGAAGCAAAGCCTAGGGTTTACCATAGGAAACCCCATACTCATCCTACAAATAAATTAAGACTATTTTTTAAGGAAAATCTTAATCCTAAGCTAAAGGAACAAGTGATAATTGATGAATAAGAGAATGTGAAGTCTTCAAAGGTCGAGAAAAAGGTTATAGAACAAGGGAAAATAGAGTATACAGGAAGGAAAGGGAAAGGAGCTTTAAAATCTAGCAGAACTATACATAAGGGTAATAGACAGATGACAAGAAGCAAAGATAAGTTAAAGCTCCTTGTTCAAGATGCATAACTTACGGAAGAAGGATCAAGTTACCTCATTGACAAGGAAATATATGAAACCCTAATTTTGTTGAAAATCCCCTAATTTTACCTAAGCATTTGGCATGCTCCATTTTATCTTTTTTGACAGTTATTTTATTTTATATATGTCATGGTAATATGTCATAAAGGTTTTGTAGCTAAAGGAGATCATAAAATATGAGTCAACACAGAAAGAAGGGCCTTAAAGAGTGTAAACGGTTACACATTACAGTTGCACATTTTCAACACATTTCAAAGGTTTATGTATCAATTTTTTTACAAAGGAGGAATAAGAGTTATAGTTCTAGATACGAAGCCGATGAGGATGTGAAAATTTTCAGTCCTATACTTCATTTATGACTCGCCCTTTTCCCATAAGAATAATAGAGGACACATATAACAATTTTAAAATTCTATGAATAATGTTTAAATAACAAATAAAGATATAAATAGCTAGAAGGATACATTTTTAATTATGTTTTGAAAATTAAACTCTCATATATTGTAAATATTATACATTTATGCTACCAGACTTTGTGGATCTTAACTTTCTAGTTTTAGTTTTTGGTTAGTGCATTTTCAGTTTACAGTTTCAATATGGTACAATTTACAGGTTGCGGTTTTACTGGTTGGGAGATGCACAATGGATCAGGCACATGGTCAGCGTGTTATTTACTGTCTCCTAGGGAGAGAATATCCCCATTGGAGCCAAATATTAGCACTAATTTTATACTTAAAAAAAAGGGTAAAAATGTTTTGAAAAACAGTTAAGAGTTGTATTACAAGAAAAGTGGGCTTAAGTGTAGGACTAGGTAAACTTTTGGTGTGAAAAGGTGACATAAGATTGAAAAAATCATGTTAAAAAATTTGTTTATGTCATGCAATTTTTTTTTACCCAAGTCTTGCGCCAATCAAATGCCAAAAATAGGTGGTGCTATGAATCTTTCAAGCTTTTCCCTTCCAAGCACTTTGGTGAATATGTATGCAATCTGCTCATTTGTTGAGCAATGTCGTTGGTGGATTGTTTTGGCCTCAACATGATATCGAATCAGATAGTATTTGGTGTTGATGTGCTTCTTTCGATCATAGAAATTTGGGTTATTGTCCAAATTTATTATGGAATTGTTGTCAATCAAAAGAGGATTTGAAGTGTTGTCATTCAAGAAAACAATTTTTGCTTCCATTTGATGGAATTTCCAACCATTTTGAGCTACCAAGGCAAAGAGTGTCCATATGGTATCCCATTTTTTTGTGGGGGGGGAATTCTCTTCATAATCGACCCCTTCTTTCTATGAAAAACCTCTTTCCACAAGCCTGGATTTATGCTTTTCAAGTGAGCCATCTGATTTATACTTTTTCTTGAAGACCCACTTGCAGCCTATAGGTTTGGTTCCCAATGGAGGATCAACCAGCTTCCAGGTGCCACTCTTTATCAAAGCATCATATTCTTTCTGCATCATTTATTTTGATTCATCCTGCGAATAAACTTATTTGAAGGAAGTTGGTTCAAAATCTACAGACAAATTTAGTTCACAATCATAAGAAACATCCATATCAACACATGAATTAGGATCATCTACATCACCTCCATTCTATTAGGTTGAGCTTCTTGTTCTTGTCTTTCCAACCTCATCATGACGAGTACTTTCAAGTGTCTTTGTCAACCATTTTGGAGGACCTTTTTGAGATGGCCCAAGCTACTCAGTTGATTGATAATGGGCTGAATGAATATTTATCCTCCCATTTCTTTTAATCAAATCACTCAAAGTGTCATCTTGATAAATGGATAGAACTTCATGTGGGGGAGAGAGTGCTTTAGAAGGAGATTTTGTATATTCAACTTAAGATAATTATAAGAAATATACATTTTAGGGGTGTCAAAACAACATGTTGAAACATTTAATAGGATATTGCATGAAAATCTATAACATGCGAGCACGCATAACTTTCTTCTCTCTCCTAATGTGAGATAGACAAGTGTCCAACAAGTACCAAGGCATCCATCCAAAAAATTTGCACAAATTGTCTTTCAACTATCCCTAATGAACTTGATCCAATTCTTGACTTAGATTTCTACTATGGACAAATTTAGGCATTTTTTACTATCCCAAAAAGTTCGGTATTCACCACATAGTAGACTCTGATTTCAAATTCGAATGGGCTCAGTTATGATCACAAAAATGGATTGAAATTCACCCTTAGAATGGGCTCAGAAGTCATCACAAAACAAGCTTGCGATTTATCTTAGATTAACTCGGACTTCAAAAATTCCATAGAGATGGTGTTCCATTGGAGTCTTGTTCAAGTCTTGACCTAGTCACCATAGGGTTTCAAGGAAAGATATAAAATTACAAGACCTATCATTCGTTGTGGATGGAGAGAGATAACAGATTACCTCCAACTCACATGAAATATATTCTTCTCAGTCAAACACCTCAACCTCTATGATGGCACCATTTATAGGGATACCCATGATCTATTCTATAACCTCTTTCCTCGCAGGAACACAAATGTCACTACTACAGGAAAAGAGTATTTAAGAAATTTGTTTAAGACAAAAAATTATCATTTCATCTTAACTGTTTATTCCTATTCAAATTTTTATTTTGATATTTTTAATTATTTTAAAGTAAAATGGTCTTGCATGCATAACTAAACCTATATGCATTGTGTGGCATGGATTTTTGTGTGAATTTTTCATCTGGAGGAGGAGATATGTGGAAATTTATCACTAAATCTCCTCTCAGTGTATCTAGGATAAGTAATGTGATGGAAATATTGGGTATTTGTCATCAATGTATCTAGGTTGAGCAGCATGATGGAGAGATTCAGGATTTGACTTCCATATTTCAAATTTGATGCTCTCATGGTCAATATATATGCTAAAATAATAAAAAATGAGTGCAAGTTGTTGAAGAGCACCAAGAATACCACAAAGCTCGAAAAAAAGAATGTTTCCATGATTTTAAGTGGAAAATGGGATGAATTGAAGCCCAATTCTTGCAATGTGTTTGAGGTTGGGGGACATAACACTTGTGTTTCCACTACGGAGAAAATGCGAGGCTAAGTAGGATGCCAAAAATTTGGTTTTGCAGGAGTAGACAGAGAAGGCCGACGAGGTCAATGCTAGAATTTTTTGTAGAAACAATCATCTGGCCTCCAAACATTGAATTGAAATGTTTATTCTTGCCATGGATTTCTAATAATGATTTATATATATCATGGGTCTATATACTAGGGTTTATTTCGAGTCTGTCTCCTAGGGTTTTCAATTGGAAGACACTTTAGATGACAATACTCCATGGAAATTATTAAATAAAATAAACCTTACTACTTAAATCCCTGCAGTTTAAGTGTTTTCCTCTGCTTGCAAGCTTCATTATCTTCATTGATCCTAAGGAGGAGGATATGGATAGAAGGAGTGTATTAGAGGAGGTGTACAAAGATAATGCATCATCCTAGATAGGTTTTCTTCAAATGCAGATATGATGGACATTGAGTCTAAGGCCGACATCGATGATTTGGAGGATATACCTCTAAATAATTAATGTGCTAATTCTGGAGTGGAAACCCCCGAATTTCAATCTCATGATGCCACAACTTTTCTGAATCTAGGTATGTATGATTGTATATCAATTTTTAGATTTCTGGGTTTTAAAATTAATGAAATGTATGATAAATTGGTTTGACAGTCATTTTAGTTCAAGCGAAGCGCTATTAAGAAAAACTTTTTTATGGAGAAAATTATCTAGTTAAAACTATTGACATTCACAGTTTCTAGTCTAGTTTCAACAAAAAATTCATACTCTCTCTGCATCCCTAACAAATCAGTCTACACCTTTTATCCCTAAATTCCCAGTTTTAATGGCCCACCTTAGCTGGAATGCTTATATTTTTTTGGCCTTATTGATACTTGGGATTGGTTAATTCTAATTTAAAGTAGCATGTGTTCTTCTATCCTGAAAATTGTTTCATTTTAAATCAAAATTTTAGCAGTGCCACACTGTTTAAAATCTTTACGCCCTTGTCTACACCTGCTCCTACACTAGCATCCAATTGTGATCCTGCAACACTACCCTGTCGATAACTTGAGCCATCTGACCCTACTACTCTATTCAACCTTAACTCACTGAAAATAGAGAAATGGGTTCAGTTTTCGAAACAACTATTTGAACAAAAAAAAATACATTTAATTATTTGAGAAACATGCACACATAAATACATGTGGAAGTTGTTGAAGATATATCATGCTCCTCCCATGTATGACATTGTTGATGTCGCCTTTGGGCATAGCATTGTGATGTTACTAACATTGTTGATGTTTCCTTTGGGTAGATCATTGTAATGTTATTGACATAGGAGAATCAACGTTGTTCTTTGATTTGATTACAAACGTCTAAGGAGGTGTACATGCTCTGCCTCCCCCTTGAACCTATAACATCATATGAGGAAGCACAAGTTGTTAACCATACACCCACTCGAACTGTTTGATATTGGTTCTATGAACAAATGTGAATATGACATTGAATAGGGAAAAAAGTATGCAAAATATATACAATATGCCTTCTTCAAGAGTTAAAATAGCACACAAACATGAAAAATTTGTTTCAAAATGCAACACTCGTGCAACTCCTCTGTGGGCTTAGGAACGTTTGTTCCACAAACTCGCGATAACAACCTACACTTCCCAAGATACTCACAAAATGCATCTGCATGAAGAAAGGTTGCAAAACCCCCTTTTGTAAATCATGTTTTCATTTTTTTCCCATTGTTAATCATGAATGTCTTGTTTTCAATATTTTGGTTGGTTCTTAAGATGGTTCTATTGTTAGTTTATGGGATATTTTTCCATACTCCATTTTTTTCCATTATAGACTCTATGCGGCAGCATAAACCTTTTGCTCCCCAAGCTTGCACATTGGATAGCCAAGGTATAATGGGAAACATTGGAGTATGGCCAAATCTCCCAAAAACCAACAATAAATCCATATTAAGAACCAACCACTAAACTCACTAAGAAAGATGAAGAGAACCAAAGAGAAAGAACCTTGAATAATCTAAAAATGTGGTATAATATTAAATTATCAATGGAATAATATGCACACTAGAGAATGAGGTGTCCAACATCCCACTTTTCATCCTTTATGTTATGAAACATTTCACTAATAGTGGTAAATGATTTAAGTATATGTGACATGTTTTGTCCTATCTCTTCCCTTTTCTCCATACCACTTTTCATATCATAGCCCCCACATTCCGATGGCATCCATTCTCTAGCTTTTATTAGCTCTCCTTTTTAGATTGCATCATATGTACATAGTGGCTTCATGGATCGGGGAAAAAAATTAGGCTAAGTGAGCTAATTATGTCTCACTAGAAACTTTACTATATCATAGAATTTACTCCACATCTACAAACATATAATATATTGTGTCTTACATAAATTCCTCATGACTTGGCATCTACGAAAATGTTTACATGATATGTGATAGTGTAGTCCATGCACAAAAAAGGAGGGCACCAAAGGGGTATTACAATAATATTCACCCCTGTTTTCTACCCTAAGAAAGATACTACAATTAAAATTAGAATTTTTTGATGGTAGGTTGGTTTTTTCTAACTCCAATGTATTTTTTGATATCTTGCCAGGAAGATTCATCAATATAGCTCATGTGGTTCATTTGACTGGAAATATAGGTAAAAATAATTATAGAATGGCAAAATCAAGACTTACTAGGTTGACTAATACTATTACAGGGAACATGCCAGTAGAAATATCACATTGAATTCCTAACTTTGTGAATTTCTATGTGAAATAAAATTTTAAATGAAGAATCTAGGTTGGAGTTATGAGGGCCTATCACAATTAATACTCCTTTTGTGGGAAATAGAAAGGGGTTCTTTTATATGTAGAAAATCCAATGCCATAGCTCCTATATTTATTTCTTTAGACATGACTACAAAAATTTTAAATTGTACACAAGCCAATGCCATAGCCGCTGGATTTATTTCTTTAGACATGACTGCAAAACTTGGTGATGAAATTGGGAAGAAAATCATCCAGAACATACCTCTAGGTAGGTATTTGAGACATGTTTTTATTGTATTATTCCTATTAACAAAGAAAATAATAATCCTTAACCTTTTGGACATGTCATGTATTGGTGTTTTGTTTCATATTGTATACAAGCCAAACTTGACCTGTTCTCTTTACTAGTGCAGAAAATATGGGTTAAGTAATTTTAGACTGGAATATTATTATCGGATTAAACCAAGATTCAATGGATAAAATACTATACCCATGAAACGGGAACTATCAAGTTATATTTTCATTCAAAATCATGTCTTCTTACATATAAATGAATGAAGAGGAGAAGGATGTATGTAAATTCTTCCTGTTTATTTATTGTAAACACGAAAGTACTTAATATACTATGTATTTATGTAAATTAAATATTGGTTACTAATAAATGACCATTATTAATAATCACTATAAAATTCTCCCTTAATGTTGTTTCTGGAAAATACACCAAACTTGTCTCAAAATTTGACAAATTTGTCTAGACCAAGTGGCTTGGTGAAATTTTTTGCAATCTATTGTTCTGTGGTGCAATATTGAAGTTGAACCTCTTCATTTTATACAATATTTCTGATGAAATTAAAATGGACATCAATGTGTTGGTGGATAAGAATCCACATGAGGTATGGTCCTCCCAACCCATCCAATGAATAAAGAGAGAGAGAGAGAGAAAAAAAAGAATAAAAAAATGTGTTGGTTAAAATCTCATTTGAGGCACCTCAGACAAACTATGGAATTGAAAATATTTATAAGGTAGTTTATAACTTTTAAAAATAAACCACCCCCCCCTTCCAAGAAAACCTTTACAGGACTAATAGTGCATGGAAACAGTGAAAAATGGAGATGGCGATGTTGCCCTATATGTAAAAAAAGAAAGAAAAAAATAGAAAAGGAAAAAGAAGAGAAATTTTGTATCATATTAATATCACTTTTCAAATCTCTATGTAGATGTCTAGGGTCCACCTGCATCCAAGCAAAAACATTAGACCAATTCATCACGCTATCGAATGGAACCAAAAAAAAAAAATGTACAATAGATACCTAGACCTATCCACCTTCTGAAAAATAGATATTCTCCCTACATGTCAGTTTTCTCTAATAAACAACACTTTTTCCCATGATTCACACTTCATCCCTTCCATTATCATCCATAAATACCAATGTTCAATTAAAAAACATATCACCTAAAAGCTTTCATTTCTCAATCTATAGGATCCTACAGGAAACCAAAAGGAAATCCTATAAATCTGTAGGAAAGTTATAACAATCCTGTAAAATATACATGACTTCCCAACATCCATGAACAAGCCACATATTAAGAACATCTACATATTTAAGCTGAAACTCTCAAAGAATGACTCCATCCCGTCAAAGATCATCCCTTTAACAGGAAAAAGAAAATGAAATCAACTTGTATCTTCTACAGAATACTCTATTCATCTATAGGATCCTCTATGAACAAAATTTCACAACACCATCTTTAATCCACAATCCATGGCATCAACTATTGCTCCAAAATTATGGTATAACACTTAGGTATGAATCCCTTACCTGTAATTCTCATATGGTTTGCATGTGGATTATAATTTCAATAATACAATACCAAATTTCTATTAGAGAAATGAATAAATGGTAGAAAAAATGTAGGAATACATGTACTTTTGACCTTCTCTACATGACATTCCTTATGTTGAAATGTCTTTAACCATATTTATGATGTTTGTGATCATTAGCAGCATCAGTATGGTAACATGGATATTTTTTTGAAGGCCAACAATAACCCACCCACAACCTACCATGAATATAGGGGCCTCGTTAGTCCCCCTTGTTGTTGATATAAATCTACAAGATTACTACAAAATATTGAGCAGAGAGACTTATTCTACACCGAATATGATGTGTAAGTATGACAATCCGTATTAAAAATAAAAATAAAGTAATCTCTAAATAGAAAAACAATGTTAACTATAATAAAAAAGAAAAAAAATTGTTATGCATATTTAATTAGTTGTTTATAGGACCTAATATAATTTCATGTAAAGTAATTAGAAGTAAAAAAATATGTTTAAACTTTATACTTTTTAAAAATATTTTAACATATGATATCAACTTCACATATATCTATATATAGAAAAAATTGTTAAAAGAACATATTTTAATATTGTATAGAATAAAATATTTAATGTGAGTTATAAATAAAATATTTTAATAAAAAATAAAAAAAATTATGTTATGTATATTTAATTAGTTGTTTATATGACCTAATATAATTTCGTGTAAAGTAATTAGAAGTAAAAAAAATGTGTAAACTTTATACTTTTCAAAAATATTTTAATATGTGATATCAAATTCATATATATCTATATATAGAAAAAAATGTTAAAAAAACATATTTTAATATTGTATAGAATAAAATATCTAATGTGAGTTATAAATAAAATATTTTAATAATGACGTATTTTTAAAATATATTAATAATAATAAAATCAGTTTAATGTGGGTTGATAAAATGGCTCAATACACATGTTATGTAATCACATATTTTTTTTTCATTGTAAAATAAGTTTGCACCTAAAGAAATTTGATCCCTCTCGGCTCATGTTAGATCCATATGGATCTTCGATAGTCAAAGGAAATGTGGCTACACAACCACACATAGGGATTCTAGGGATTTTTGTACAGAAGCATAACCCTCCTATTGAGAAGGGTGTTGAGAAGGGTGCTCCCTCACATTTTGTATAAAAATAGGAATTCGAGAGAGTAAATGGGACTTCACCTTTTCTGGAGAAGAGAATCATATTGTTAGTTTGCTTATTTCTAGCTTCTAAATTTCCATTTTATGTAATGAAGATATTTTATTAATGAAAATTGAGATCTTTTTGCAAGTTTGACATTGTTAGTTTTCTTATTTCTAGCTTCTACATTTCATTTTTTGTAATGACAATATTTTATTAATGAAAATCTGGATCTTTTTGCAAGTTTTTTGACTTGATTTTGCTTGAGGTTCCTAAGCACCCTCGAGGGCACTTTGGAACCCTATTGCAGTTTACGTACCTTAGTTTATGTACCTTATTTTTTCATGTTTCTTTAAGATATTATCATTTTTTCTTAATATTGATATAGTTTCATATTATTATAGATTCTTGAAAATACAATCTCTTATTTGTTATCTGTTGATCTTAGTTTCCATGAGTCACTTATTAGCTTCATGTACTTGATTTCACCTTTTCTTCATTTATTTGATGCATTTATATCATTTTTTAAATTTCCTATAGAATTATAGGGCTTCCTCTCTAAATACAAGTCTTCTTGTAGAACAAAGCCAAGAGCATTGTTTTTGTTTAATTTTTCAATGTCTCATGCAAATTATTTGCTTAACATCTTAGTTAGTCAATTCATCATGATTAAGTGAATCAAGGGGAATTGAGAAAGAAGAAGTTTTCATAGCTATAAGATTATTAGTATAGGATCTCAAATTTTATTATTTCAATTTTTTGTATTGGATTGCTTTCTGCAACGTTAGTATAACATTATTTTCCTTGTAACCTAGAGTAATTTGTTTTCCTTGTAACCTAGAGTAATTTATTTTCCTTGTAACCTAGAGTAATTTCTTGAATGTGATTATTGTTTATTTAGCTCTTGAAACTTTTCTTTCTAGAACTTTTACTTATGCAACTTTAATTCCTTTGATTCCCTACAACTTTAACTTTGTAATTCCTAATTTAAATTCTTGAATCTTCACCTCCTACTAGTCTAGATGAAACAAAATGACAAGCTAATTAACATAACCCCTTTATTCACTTGATTAGGAAAGTCATATATCACATATAATAGTATGAATTAAAAGAAAGGTAAAACTTTAAATTGCATAAATAATGTGCAATACCTCTTAAGTATATATGAACCCTTGGTCGACAAATTAAAGTTAATATCGTGAGGGCTACAACATTGTTGATAGAATAACAACTAATATCTTGAGGGCTACAAAATTGTTGATAGCCTTGGACTATAATCATTCACCAAGATAGCATGCATGTAGAGGATGAAATGTTTTCCCACTAATGATAAAAATTTTATACGTGTATGATACCCTCATGTGTCAACACTACTTGTGCCTGTTTTCAAAGTAATAATTAATGTTGAAATACTCCATGAATGTGTAAGAATATGTTTGAAAGAATGACTCCAAAGAAGGAAAACATGTCAAATAAGAAAAAGAAGAAATAACTAATGATGCCATAAATTAGTCCATGCAAAATGACATCGATCTCAACATTGATGCCCCATATGATCACACATTTGGAAAACTGTTTAAGATAGATGAGACAGTAGTTTTGATAGTAAAGTCATGTATTCTCCCTTATAGTGAGGCCATTAATTACAAGAAATAGTTGTCTCAATTTTATAAAATTAGGGATGTGTTATAAATATTTCCATGGCCTTAACATAGTAAATTGATAAATTAGGTAGGCCAACACAAACATGTGTAGTATATATTTGGAAAGTGAGAAGTGGATTAGCTTATATGAACTGGATACCTTAGTACTAATATAGGTGAATCCATAAAATTGTGTTGTGTTTTGGCAAGGGAGGACACATAGGTTAGACTTCAATCATGGTAAGCACACCATCAATGTTTTAATTTCATATTAATAATATATAGAACAATGTATTTTAAAGTAACTATTCCTAGAAAATTTTAAGAAATAAGAAGTGTTCGTTATGATATATTTACTTTTTGTATAAAACATAATAGATATGAAAGTTTCAAATTTTATATTTTACCATAAACTTGTATTTGAATTATTTTAGCCTCGGTGTTGCAATCAAGTCTAAATGTTTAGAACCATTTTTCCTAATGCATATTTTTCTTTGAAACAATGACATATGATTTTGTATGACAGTAAGGTTCCAATAACATTAAAAAAATATTAATATAATTTATTTTTTAAAATGAAAAAGTTAATCCGTTAAAATATTAATATTAATTTAAATAATAAATTAAATATGTTAGGCGATTTTAAACTGAGTTTTCTACCGATGTTACAAATTAGTTTGAATGATGGTTTTTTTGCTGGAATGTGGTAAAAAAAAAATTAGATGAAGTGTTTGAATTGTTTTTTAAATGGTGGAAATGGATTTAACACTATCAAGAGTCTTTGTTGCACCCAAAATCTTAACTCAAATTTCATAAATTTCTACAGAATTTTATTATAATCTTGCCAAAATATCCATTGTTTTTTAAACTAATTAGGCTGATAGGCCTTTCTTTTGAATCAGTTGACCTGAGATTTTCGTCTACATATTTTGTTTAACCATGACCTCTCTCCATAATCTCTAGGTCGGGCCCCTGTCCACAGCTATTACTAAGCGGATTTTTCACTTTCAACACAGTTTTCTGCACCATCACGCGCGGACAATAAAAAAACAACGTAGTCTACCTATTTTATGTTTTGGCCTTCCCGACCATAAATATTTTTAGATTTTCCGAGACCGCCTCCCTAGGCCCCTCTGCCGGGGTTCGTCTCTGTTTCATGTCTGTCACTGTTCACCATGTAACTCTGTCGTAGAGCACTCAAACTCCAACTCCAGCTCCCCATGAAATTCAAACTCCAGCTCACCGCCCAATTCAAACTAGCTAGACTCATAGGACTAGAGCTCACATCTCAAGAATTTTTTCTTACCTTGTTCATCCAGAGCATTCGCAGGCATAATTGGGATCCATAATTCAATGTCCCAAATCAATTTCTCTAGTATTAAAATGAGTTGTTGTTAAATCATTGTGATGGGAAGCTGCATAATGAATGAGTAATCAAGCGCATTGATCACAAATTGAAAGGCAGGGCCTCTAGATTCAAGGTGGCCATCCTCGGAGCCTCACAAGACATCGGAAAACCCCTTTTCATGCTCATGAAAATGAATCTGTTGGTCTCAATCCTTCACCTATATGATGTCATCAATACGCTTGGCTTCACTACAGATATCAGCCATATGGGCATCACTGTCGTTGTATGTACAATTTTAAGAAATAGGGTTTTTGTATTTATTTCATTTTTAGGTCCTAATCATCACAAATTGTGTGTTTTTTAGGTGTGTGGATTTGTGGGCAAAGAGTAGCTGGAAGAAATGTTAGTGGGAATGGATATCGTGATCATCTCTGTAGGAATTCCACAGAAACCCGGGATGACTAGGGACGATTTGTTCAATATCAGTGTGGGCATTGTCCATACCTTGTGCAAAGTAGTAGCCAAGTGTTTTCCCAACTCAATTGTGAATATTATCAGCAATCTTGTCAATTTCACTGTGCCAATTGTAGTAGAGGTTTTTAAAAGAGTCGTTGCCTTTAACCCTCAACGTTCCATGGGAGTTACAACATTAGATGTTGTAATAGAAAATATTTTTGTGGTATGCAAGCTAAACTTTCCTTTCCACACTTAGTTTTTAGTGGAGTTTGAACCAACTAATTAGATTAGATTTTCATTTTGGCATTGTGGAGCTTAACAGTGGTTTTTAGCTGTAATTTTTTTTAGGTTGTTCATAATTTGGATATCTGGTTGACCTTTTTCAAAATTCATAGGAGACATCATAATGTATGGTACTTTGATTTCAAATACATGGGTTGATGTCTCCTTGACATCAACCCAATTTTTTTTCATTTACATGCCTTTAGATGATTTAAATGGCATACATACTTATCTTCATGAATAACTTAATTATAATTTGTTCACAAAAATATATCTTTTTTTTCAAAATATATGTTTTCCTTTCTATCTTTCTACCCTATTATGTTTTCCAAAAAGCTATGAACTCTACCAAATATCAACCTTGCGAATGCAGGAAAATCCACTTTTCTGACCATTATGAGAGAAGGAAATGCAATGTGAACATAATTATTGCAATGCCATAAGGCATTCAAATATAGTTTGTTGTTGGAATCCGAATTTTATATATTATAGTAGTAATGTCCATTTAGCACATTCTCACACTTTTCCAACAATATTACTATGATATTATTTCTTAAAATAAAGTACATAAATAATATTACTTTGATATTATCTCTTAAAATGAAGCACATAAAAATAGAATTTCGGATTATAGTCAGAAAACCATTTCGAGTGAAAATACACTTTTAATTATTAAATCAATTTTATGCTCATAATGAAATGATAATTCATATAGTATCCACTATTAGAATAAGATTTATAAATAATGTAGAGAAAATATTAATTTAGCATATTCTGACTCTTTTACAAAAGAGTTACTTTCATATTATTCTCTAGAACTGAAGTACAAAAAAATATATTCTCTAAAGTTAAAAAAAAAAAAAAAAAAAAATTGACTTGTGATGCAGAAAACCAATTCCAACAAAAATGCCCTCTAAATTATTAAGTCAAATTTATACTCATAATGAAATGATAAACATCTATATACTAAAACATATATATAAAGAGCAACTTTAAAAGTTAAATAATAAAAAACAATTAATCTACCGGTGTCATGTTCTGTTTCTAAGATCATAATACTACTGCTGAAGTCTCCAGATTGAGAATTCCAGTTTGATGTGGTAACCTTAACTCATCGACACTCGTCAACAGAATCAAAATAAAAACAATTTTGGAAATAAAATAACAACGTCAATTACCCAAATTGAAGTAAATTTATTTTGATCATTGAAACACACAAATTTCGTAAAGGTGAATTTGAACTTTAATCATTTTTCAAATACGACAAAATTCATTTCAAAATACATAAAAGTCATATCAAGATGTCGGATTGGAGATATAATTGTCACGGCAGACGTCAATAGGTGTTGGCGGGTTGAGTCACGGGATGCCCGCCGCAGAAATACATTTGGACAGCCTAAAGGTTAAGGAGGCCATTGGTTACAACTAAGTTTAAGGATTTTGGATACTTTACTGCATACTTATCAAGTTCGAATTCTAATTTTTAATATTCAAATTTTTATTGAAAAATATTTAATTCAGTCAAGAATTGGTTATTATATTATTAAAATTGGTTTTTTTTTGGTATTTTTTTATAATTATTTATATTAAAATTTGTATTTTTTTAATTTTATATATATATTTTTTCTATTTAACTTATTTATGCATATATTCTACTTTATAATTGGATAATTATTTTTCAAATATTCTTAATTTATTTTTTGTGAATAACGAAAAATCAATTTTTAAAAAAATATTTTTATTCTATTTATTTTCAATAAGATTACATAAAACAAAAATTTATATGGTTTTATAATTTTAAAGAAAAAAATGATACATCACTTTCATACAATAATTTGAGAAAACCTATTTATTAATACAATATCTTCACATGATTAATTGATGAATAAGGAACCCTTTAATGTGTTTCTTCATACTTCACCTTTTGCAAGAGGTTTGGTATGAATGGCTAGTAATGTCATACATACCACTTTTGGCATAAATGATTTAAGAAACTCATATGATATAATCAACACAAGGCAAGCTTCAAGCACAAGTGATAAGTACAAGCAAATCCAACCACTCCCATAGCAAGCTCCTCCAGAAAAGTTGCCTCCTCCAGAAAACTGAGTTGTTGCTCCAAGACTAAGCTTCAAAGTTGTCACATGATTATCAAAAACCATCACAATACTCTAATTGCAAATTGTATTTAATTAAAAGTTTGGCCCCGCAGAGTCAATAGATATTGGTGGTCGACGACGGCTGGAGTGTTTCCCATCTACACACAATGTATTTTGCTTGCAACAGCGTCAGCAAATACGCACCCACAGCGTCAAGCTGCATCTATAAATACGCAACCAATATTCGCGGTGGACGACGGCTGCAGTGTACTGTTTCCCGTCTACATGCCATGTATTTCGCTTGCAACAGCGTCAGCAAATACGCACCCATAGCGTCAAGCTGCATCTATAATTACCCACCCACATCAAAGGAGTTAGCGAATTACAATACGCCCACTATCTGGTTCTCTGATCAGAGTGAGACGCTGCAAGGAAGGAAGGAGCAGAGGTTTGAAAGAAGAGATGAGTCAAATGCAGAAAGCCTGGTTCTACAACAAAAGTGGATCCGTAGACGTTTTGCAATTCGGTGAATTCCCTGTGCCAAAGCCGGGGCCACGCCAGATTTTAGTTAAAGTCCGAGCTGCCGCGCTGAATCCCGTCGATTTCAAGATACGGGAAGGTTTATTCCAAAGCAACGATTTCCAGTTTCCGGTATTCAATTTTTTTCTTTTGTTCTCAGAGAACCTACTTAACCAATCATACGCTCTTCCATGACTATGTATCTATGATTTTTTTATTCCTAATTTCTCTATTTTGCCATTGTCGGTTTGTGGTACGTACGCAGGCTGTACCGGGTTGTGATGCAGCTGGAGTGGTAGTGGAAGTTGGCGATGGCGTTTCCAAGTTCAAGATTGGTGACGAGGTCTACTCCGACATTCAGGACTTCACAGCGGGTACCCCAAACCAGTCAGGGACACTCGCCCAGTACATTCTAGTGGAGGAATACCTGGTGGCAGCTAAGCCCACTAATTTATCTTTCGAGGAAGCTGCTAGTTTGCCGCTTGCGCTACTCACTGCTCAGCAGGCGTTCGATGTCGCGAAATTTGAGAAGGGGCAGAGCGTGTTCATAGTCGGAGGAGCGGGCGGAGTAGGCAGTCTCGCTATTCAGCTGGCGAAGCATGTGTATGGAGCTGCCAGGATTGTTTCCACGGCTAGCACTGGGAAACTCGACTTCGTCAAAAGCCTGGGGGCAGATCTGGTCATCGATTATACAAAGCAGAGTTACGATCAAATCTCCGAAAAATTCGATTTTGTATACGATACCATAGGTCGGTCAGTCACTCACTCAATTTTGTTTTTTTTCTCCGCTTGGCTTGTAATGCAACAAACATGATGTAATGTAGTAATAGAAATGTTTTATTTAATTATGTGCAGGGGAGTCGGCCAAGTCTCATGTGGTGGCCAAAGAAGAAGCCAAAGTTATTGACATAGCTACATTTCCGGCTCATCCCAGGGCTGAAAACGCCAGGTTACAACCGAGGGCCGATAACCTGGAGAAGCTGCAGCCGTACATAGAAAGTGGGAAAGTGAAAGCAGTGATCGATCCAAAGAGCCCATATTCATTCTCTGATGTTATAGAGGCCTTTAAACATCAGGAAAGCGGGCGAGCAAGAGGAAAGATTGTCATTTCGCCCATCGAATAAGAGAGGATCAAACAGTATGCCTGTCTGGTTTTAGGTTTTTACGGACTGGCGCTAAAAGTATTTGTGGGGATTTTGAATCAGCTTTAGATATGTGTATTTGTTTTAGGAAATATCAATTTGGAGCCATTTAACTTGGGATTTTTCAGATAAAAGAGGTATTAAATTTTATGGAATTTTAAGAAGACGTGTTAAATTGTATGAGTTTTCATTGTGGTGGCGAGCAGTAGTTACATATTACTTTCCCAGTTACCATTTCAATGACATATGAATGTGAGGGTCAAATAAAGTTTGCAGTATGTCAATCATAACTGTATGCGTTATATACCATAGATTTGTTGTGTGGTATTGTTTGTTAAATATTGAGTTATGGTCGTATTCACATGCCAAATCATGTAACTTTCAACTTTTTAAAACTAGCAATTGCATCTAAAGATGCAAAGGAATGCCGGAACGTTTATAGGAGTAGGAGAATGTGGAAAGCAATAATGAAGTCAATATGAAATACAATCAAAATTTGAGTTATTTACATATCTTCTAAAAAATGCAAGAGAAAGTTAAATGTAAGAAGAACTTTAGATTAACATAAATGTCTCATAACAATGGCAATTTTTGCAAGCACAAGGTACATAGAGGAGTTCAAATTTTTTGGGCTTTTTTAAAGTGGCATGAAAAAAATTATTGGAAGGAGGGGAAGAGGAAATTAATTTGAGAAATTAATGAGGGGATAGGGTTTGCAGTTAAAGATCAAAGATTAAGCATTTGAATGAGAGGCTTCCAAGAATCACATAATTTGTATCTATCTTTATGATTAAAGCCATCCATATTTTGAGGCAAAAAAATATGAGGTGGTTGGATTTATAAGCATGTTCAAGAAAGGTGGATTTTGAAAATGATACGTGTTGGTTGCGTTTTTTGATAATATAAAAATATCCACAAGAGCGAATTTAATAAACCCCAAGACCCACCAATGAATCCAAATGATCATTAGGGAATATGTGTTTTTCTAGCTTAATGGATCTATCAATTTGGCCAACATAAAAATATCCACAAGAGCGTGGAATTTTATAAACCAGGCTACCCACCAATGAATCCAAATGATTATTGGGAAATTTGAATAATTGTTTTAAGGTCTTGCTTATGTTTTTCTTGGCTAAAATTTAGAAATATGGTCTATGTTCCCCCTTTTTTTTTGTCCAAGTTGTATGTGATCCTCCACACAAGCTTGATCTGTGGCTCAAGGAGTGGTGATCCAGTGGCTTCTAAGCCATCAAAGTCACTTGGGGATCGCACCCAACCTACGCCACACCAAGCGGCTAACTTGGAGTTTTTAGCATGTCTCCTCCCCCTAGCATAGGGCACAATCACCCCCATGAGATTTGATCCTAGGTCATATTGTTGACAAGGCCCATCCTCACAGATAGCAGTTTGTCAAAGTGGAATAATTAAATAGATTATTATTTTATCTGATAATCCTAGAGCACCAAATTATATAAATTACAAAAAGTAATCATAAATTAAAATATGAACTAAAATTAAAATCCAACTTATTTAGGTTATTTGACTTTTTAAATTAAAATGTAACCAAACTAATCTTTTACAGAAAATTTAGTATTGCCACCGAATCAATTTTAACTAATATTCCCAGTACCCTTCCAGTCACCTTCATACTATATTTTTCATTCTGCAAGGGGGCCCCTTCTAGTCACCTTCATACTATATTTTTCATTCTGCAAGGGGGAATGGTTCAAGAGATCATGAATAAACTTTAGCAAGGTATTAAATAAATTGTTGTCAATGTGGAGATTGTTAAAATATGACAAAAAATAGTTAAAAGAAAATGTAAAAAACATTAATTTACTTACCAAATTCTTCATTAATCTAATGATGTTGATTTACAACACTGGTGATAGTTTAACAATCTCTATTTCACTATATCAAATTTCCCTCTTCCCATATCAATAGAAAATGAATTGATATGTAGTCATAGAATGTGAAGAAAAAGTATGGTCATGCTGCCCAATCTCAAGTCTTTGATGATTTCTTTATCCACCGCCATTATTATTTATATCCCCCTTCTTTATCCACAACCATTGTTATTTATATCCCCTTCAATACGGAGGTTTCATTATTTTCTTTTTCCATTTCAGTGCCTCCCTCACAAGCAAACCATTTTATATCTTTTTTGCTCTCTCACAAATAAACCATTTTATATGAGTTTCTTCCTAGTTTGAGACCAAATAAATTTAATTTGAAAATATTTGTTTTTCAGAACCAACAATGTTCAATAAATGCATTTCATCATCAAATAATAAATTTATATTTCCTTATTTTTCGAAAAACTAATATCTAATTTTCAATAACTTTGTAATATAATTCATCATAAAATAATAAATTTATATTTTTTTTAAATTTAATTTAAAAAACATCATAAAATAATAAATTTATATATTTTTTAAATTTAATTTAAAAAATTTATTGTTTTTATTAGTTGATAATGAATTTGATTTATAGTTTGATTGTATTGGGATACTTTGTAGTCTTAGAGAGATGTTTTCAAGTAATATTATGTGAGAACAAAAAAGCTTTGGTTTATTAAAGAATGATCAATATTTTTTCCATATAGTTTATTATTATTTAATAAAAAAATTAATATATATGTAATTAAATATTATAATTTATACTTTAATTCTCTCCCCTTCCTTATTTTCTGATGGTTGTAATTATGCTCTAGCCCCTATGTCTTATACATTATTAATATTGTTCCCAAGATCATTTATACAAGCAGTTGCTGCTAACATTGAAATTCCCGAAAAATATGCATTGCTAACAACTTTGCCAGGAATAGAATTTCCTTTGATGCTGCACATTCCAAGAGATTGAATTTCATTTTCAATTGTCCCTCCAGAATCTTGTTGAGGGCATTCCCCTGTAATATAATTGCTATCCAAAATATGTTTATCTCCATGGCCATTCAAGTTGACATGGGGTGTTTTAGGAGAACAAACTTCACAAAATGTTTTAGGCTTTGCAATTTCTAGAGATGGTGATCTTGTTGGAGAGGGAGAGGAGATAAAATTAAATTATGTTTCTTTACAGGGACACTTGTAAGAACATCATTAAACTGTCGAGTCAACGATTCACCTTCGAGGTCAACAATATGGAATGCTGATAAGTTTTAAGGGGGCGAACGTGAAGGTACAGGTTTACACGCGCGAAATCGAAGTTAAAAAAATATTTTCAAACCAATAGTTCGTAGGTGTTTTATAGGATTAAGTAGAACTTTATAATAATTCGCTTGTTGTTTTAGTACGTTAAGTAGAACTTTGGTCGTTTATATTATTGTACAGTGGCAGTAACAAACAATTTTTGCGGAGGTTTGGAAAACCGGCAATGGGCGGATTCGACCGAACTCGGGTTGAAAGTTCGGCGAACTACGTTTGTATTAATGCTTGTGAAAGCTTATCTCGGTTCTTTGTTTTCATTGTTTCCTTTTGACTTTTCTGACTACTATTAGTTGTGTTGGGCGGTTCCATTGTGACTTTTAAACAGTGGGGTTCTCTTTGGCCAGAAAATTCACTGTTGGAAATTCGAAGTTCCTATTTCAGAGGTTAAGCCAGTGAGGGATTATAACGAGCGAGATTCTGGGTACGATTCTGTTTCGGTCGAGGTTCTGCTGGCGATTTGCTTGTCGAGGTATGTTCAGCCATCCCCACCACCAAATTAATTTCAGGATTATCATGTATAGCCTTCCCTGCCCATCCTCGAGGACAACCATTTCACGAACTAGTTTCTCAAACTGTATAAACAGAGACTCCACTATTCTTGCTCTTCCAATCTTAAAATATAATCATATAACAACCTGAAAGGAACATTAATATATTTGTTTTCCTAAGAAAGCCTTGAGAATAGGAATATATCCATCTTACACCATTGGCTCTTATAACTCGAACATATAAATCTCTCTTCATATATATATGTTTTTAAGACCTGCAAGAGTTTTGATCTCATGTCAATAAAAAAGTTATTCAAACAGTATATTTCTACAGGCTTGATGAGGCATTATTAGACGATAACATGGTGAGTACGTCCATGCGATTAATTATTTTCGTGCAATCTCTTCAAAACTTATAGCTGGCCAAGCATCTAATTAGGCAAAGAGAATCAACCTCTGATCTCCTTTTCATTTTAGTTTCGTCCTTATTCCACATGATTAACTCTGTTTTTCTTTTACTCTGTTCCACAATGATTAATACTCTTTTCCTTTTTGCTTTACTCCACAGTGATTATCACTTTTACTTTTCACGGTTATGCTTATTCTTAATTGATTAAGATCAAAGATTGTGATTCTCTTCGAAAATCACAAGCTTGCATGATATATTTGATTTTATTTTTATGTGCAGGTCGGGAGAATTTTTATTTTAAAGCTTCAACAATACAAATAAATTTCAAAGATTTTCAAACATACTTTTTCTTTTTACTTTTATGTTTATTCTTAATTGATTAAGATCAAAGATTAGTTTTGTGTTCTAAAACCCCAGCTTGCTTGATATATTTTATTTTATTTTATTTTGCGCATTCATGGAAAGACGAGAGAATATTTTTTATTTCTATTTATTTCTCTTTCAATTCAATTATTTTTTTAAAACTACGTATTTTTTATTTTTTTTACTTTTATTCTTAATGGATTAGGATCAAAGATTAGGATTTTTTTTGAAAAACACAGCTTGCGTGATATATTCGATTTTATTTTTATGTGGATTCATGAGAAGGACGAGAAAAACTCTCTTTTTTTTGGGGCAATTATTTTTAAAAGCTTAGACACTACAAATTAATTTCAATGATATTGAAATGTTGGGTTTCATACTCGAATTTTAGAGTGGGCAGCAATATAAGACCAATAGTTAATTTCCTGCTGATAAAATGGGTAGAGAAAGAGTATTGAGAGAATATGGTAAAATATAATAAATTTTATTAGTAAAATGAGCTGTTGCATTCAAAAAGTAGAGTAGAAAATAGAATCCTAAATTAGAATATTCTATTTTCTACTGTACTAATTAGCAATACCCAAAACAAGA